>MU891176.1:0-10493 GCA_036418205.1 Ostertagia ostertagi
TTGTAGAATCCATTGGAAGGTATCATATACTATTGATGATGACCTGTTGACAGACTGTAACACATTTCGTAACTCCTATAGCCTAAGGAACAGCTTTGTTTGTCCAGAGTCTTTCGGAACTATTCTCGTTTTTGCGACAGCATCCCTATGAACAGTGTCATTCTCAATGAGGTGTTTATGGCGATTTTCCCAACCAGTGTGCTCCAATCGAAAGTCACACACGGGCGACCACGGCTAGTTTTTGCTTGCTGACAACAATATCTAGAATATTACAAAGCAAATGGAATTTTAGCCTGGAAATCCATCGCGTACTAATTTCTTTGATTGTGTGGGTATGCAAGGGAAATTGTTTCAGCAACTGCACCGCGTTGTTTTTCCGCCGAATCTGTGGCAGTCTCACGCCGCACGGTTTTGTTTTCTCTTGTTCTATTGTTTCGAGACAATACGAGAAATCTCAAGCGGGTCACAGAGTGTCGCAAATAATTTCACCACTCTCAAATAATTTTTGCTACATAGTTTTCGTGTAATTTGTCCCTAGTACTTGTAGCATGTAGAATTTACTTATCGTTAGTTCATGCACCTCAGTCGACGATCAGGGCCAGTATTCGACATTGTCGCAAAGCTTTGAAACTTGGAAGGTAAAGTGTGAACCATTTTATTAATTCAGTGCTTTCAAACTTAAAGGCAAGATTCAAGCTTAAACTGATGAGGTAATTCTACTCAAATGTGATGTAGGGGTGGGAGGTGGACCGCCAGTGGAGAAAAAGGAAAAAAAATCCTGAAATACACAGGAAATACGAGCCTTTTGCTCTACGCTGCGGAGAAGTTCAAAAGGCCGGCAGGGAGATGAGAGATAATGTGAGCGCGGAGAGCGGTAGAGAAGTCCGAGAAGAGAGAGCATAGCAGATCAAAGCGACGCAGACAAGATATCGAGCGGTGGGCGGAGCGTGTCGCAACAGGTGGAGCGTGTCAAAGTCCTTGGCCCCTAGCGCCTTAGTGACGCATTTCGATGCGGGAACTTGGCGAGTCGCCTGCAGTTGCGTCCCATGCACTTCTAGCCACTTTAAGGGCTTATTAGGTGGGTCTGAGCCCGAACTTTGCCTTTAAATGCAGTGAACACGACGGCTGGAGGGTTTTGACGACGTCGCTGAACGTCCTTGGAAGACCAGATCTCTCAGCGCGCGGAGGGATTGAATGGAGCCAACCTAACGCTGTACCTAGATGACGCCCGATTACGCCGTCGAAACCGCTCCGCCTTTCAGTTATCGTGTTCGCGGCCTCTCTTGGTGCGCCTGCCCTTCTGGCGGTAGTGAGGTGCAATAGCGGCAAATGGTGCAACTCTCGTGGTTGTGAGACAAAATCACTCATCCAGTTTTGCTCGGACCAGCAAGATTAATATCCACGTGGTGGCTAATTGATATCAGATTTCACCGAGAGCATGAAAATCTTGAATCTTACACCGGCTATCCTCAAGTCACAGTATGGGTCAAATGTTATTCAATCATTGCCGCATTCTGAACCAAAATGGTATGCGTGGCCTATCCAAAAAGATTAGTCAACAACGAATGTTATTTCATCCTCCACTTTTATGCATTTCCACAGAAACACAGCACGTTTGACGTTTGAGTATAACGCGTAGCTTGATAAACCAAAGTGATCTTTGGCCCTTTTTAGGGTCTTGTAGGATCGCGATAGCTCTCCTCTTCTTCTCAAATACTTCGAAACTACTGCTCAACACCGAAATATGATCAAATTCTAAAGGTAATGATCGCGTTGCTGGATGGTGGTGCGGTTTTGATGACGTCATTAGGGAGCCAGACCCTTCAGCGCGCTGGGGATGTGGTTGGAATCGCCTCTCAAACGCTCCTCCACCAATGACGTTCAGGGACGTCACCACATAACCGCAACGCCCTCCAGCCATCGTGACTACTGCCTGCAACCCAAAATTGTCGCCAGAGAAGCGCATAAGCTGCGGATATACAGAAAGTGGCAGGACTAGTGCAGCGCGATGCTTTCTAAGGAGCCTCACTATCACGCGCATAGCCGTTGATCAAACTTGGTCCATGTGAATTCGAGCGAAAAATGGAGAATGAGTTCAGTAAAAGTTTATTATAAGATATTTCCGTAACATCGTACTGTACACATAAGTAAAGCCTAACAATAAAGTAATATTACAGCCAGTATTATGAAGTGAACCGTATTTCTTGTCTTGACTAGTATCCATCGATACGTCCATTAAATCGTGAAGTATAAGAAACCTCCGTGTCCATAGTAATGCTATCAAAGAGATGCAAGGGGTGATCTGTCGCGTGCCGAAAGAAAGTGGTGTAAGGAACATCCATGCCTTGCTCGTCGTTTTCTGACAGTTAATGCACATGCAGGAACCAAACTTCACCTGAAAGATTAGATAGTAGCGCCATGTACTGCTTTATCCTTTAAATGCATAGGAGGAATTCTAAGAATCTCAAAAATGACCTGCAGAGCAACCCGTTCCAATCAACCGTTTTTATACATCTAGAGGTGCCTTATACTAGACCCTCAAACGGAAAAGAGCTTAGTTGGCCTGGCGAGTTTCAAAAACGGGTCTGACCCTCAGATTTCGCGTATGGTTTGCGCCTCTTTTCCAGACCACCTCCACCTCTTTGAGCTTCTCATTTAGAATGTTTTGTGATATCCAAAGTAAAACCATAAGGTCCAGATCTGCGAAACTCACATAGTCCTCATCATCAATCGTGGTGGCACTCCCTTCGATCTCGTAATTGGTATAGTTCTGACCGTGGAGAGCGTTTTGAAGGCGAAATGCAAGCATTCCCAGACGAAGATCGTTTCTCATGACATCCCTGAAAATTAAAAGATTTCCAGTGACATCAATTTCAAAGGCCTCAATCAGAGTTGGTTTAAGTCTACCAGGGTCACTTCGATGGGAAAAGCGATCAACAGCTTCATAGTACATCCTCCCCCTTGCCACCTATTCCCCACTTGTGGAAGTTTTCAAAGTTTGCTTGACCCTTATAAATTAACAATGTATTGCCACAGGGCGCTACGTGATAATTAGGAACTACAGAAAACGCGTGAGACTAACATCGAGAGATTGACCATCGCACCAACACGAAGTAAATGCAAGGTTTGCAGCGTATCAAGGTTAATGTGCTAAAGCAGCCAAACCAACCGAAATTGCACATGCAACCCAGGTCGGTAGGCTAAATCATTGCGTATGCTGCTGTAACTGCGATTAGAGCAATGAAAGCATATACGTTTAATGAATTTCAGTCAATTATGGCTACAACTGGCTGGTATTAAGCCGGTGCTGTCCTAAAACGTCGACAATACGCCCTTCTCCGTACCATTCCAGCTAATGAATGGACTTTGTTGGTGACTTATGAGTTAATCTTGTTTTTCGCTTTTTCTTTGCGACCAATTCCCCTCTAGCTTTCACCTAAGTGCCCAAGTATCACAAAAATTCAGCAATAGGTGCACTTAATAATAACAAGTATTTTAAGTCTCCCTCTGTATGGCAAGAAGCGATCGGCTTGGTACTCAGGGATTCTCGCCTTGTTTCGCCAATCCATCTCCGGCTACCTTTTTCGTGTAGGATGCAGACGCGCTACCATTCCAACAAGGTCTCACCATCGGCTGCCACCAATCCAGAATCCGAACAGAAAGCCGTTGGTAATCCAGTAAACCATCCCCGCAGAGCACTCAGCTGAAAAATTCTATGATAAGAATCCACTTGGAATTCTTTCACAACCACTAAGACCACCTCTAAGAGGCTTTAAAGCTTTAGAGGCTTAGAGGAGGAGCATTTGTCGCTTTAAGGAGGAGCACTTGTCACCTCTAAGCTGTGATAAGGCGACTAGAACACTGATAAGAGAATGGAAGGAAACTTACGCGTTCGGAGAACGAATTCATCAAAGAGTTCAGTACTTTGCCATAGTTGTCAGCACGTTCGTTGATACCGCGCAGGTCCATATCTCGTCGATGTCGGGCTCCAATTCGGGCAAACGACGCCAGATGACGGGGTTCACGGATGACGTCATCGATTGTGTAACATCGGGCTATCACCTGGAAAAATTATTCAAGATGAAAATAGTGAGATTTGGGCTAAAATCGAGACTCCACGGCCCTCGGTCTGCCCACAACCCTACTTGATGGCTGTTGTTTGGGATAATAAATCTAGCGGCTATGTCTTTTGTTAGCTGTGTAACATGTCGACCTGTCCTATAGTATCTGCCGAAGCTAATTGCTAAGTACGAATGTATTCACTCCGGGTCACTGCCAGACTATAATATGCACCCTTAGCTCCGTGAATACTGTAATTAATCGTGATCGATTAATTGATTAGGTGTAGTAGCGAATTGATGGATTACTTCCCGGTTCCAGAAGGTAGATTAGTCTTTGCATTGTTTGTGACAGTAATTATGACTGATGACTTTTATAAGGTGAAAAGAGAGCTAGAGGAAGGTGAAGGTCACAAAATTGGGATTATGTTGGAGAAGAGCTAAGCTGCTACTCCGCACAAACTTGGTTCATCCCAGCACCTCCACCTAAACCTAAACTCTCCCCCGCCTTTAGCCGTCTTCATCAGCAGCATCTCCGCTGCTCACCTAGCTTACAGACTCCAGACTAGGTACTTTCTTCCTTCCGCCAGAACTTTATAAGCCCTTTTTGATATTTATTCTGAATGCACAATGGTGGAGTGCGTCGTCACAGCATAGATGTGGAGCCTCTCTTCCTTCCATCCTCTCCCCGCTTTTTACCACTTCTGAAGCTTAGTCCAACCCCGTCAGGCTGACTGCACCTGTTTTGAAAAGTTCTTTCCCTGGTGTTGTCTCAGTTTTCCTTACCTCGACGCTCCCCTTCTCATCAGCGCGCTATTCTCTCGTGGTTCACATATTCTGAGACCAGAAGAATGAAACCTCTCTTCTTTCCTGGACAACTCCAGAGTTGGCCTGTTCGAAAGGAACCGTCTTCGAAATTCATTAACTAGAGTGGTGCAGGGAGCAGCTTTTATCAGCGTACAAGTAGTGTTGTAAGAGAACATTCTCCTAGACTGTTTTAGCCCAAAGATGTTTCTAGAAAGCAAAAGGGGTGAATATCCGAACGAAAGATTACCCTGGATGACGCATGATTAACACAGCTACAAGTTTTTCAGACGATCCCGCTGAAACAAAAACACTGTATTATGACGTTTGGTAAGGAAGGTACTGGATATAGCAGCGAAAGACAGCTATTGAAGTGCCATGGCTCATCTAAAAGGTTGGCTATTGCAAAGAATACGGAGGATTGCGGGGGCAATGCATCATTGATTTTTGATGAAGAATTCGAGATGAAAGAAGCGTTTGATGAAGAAGCGTCAGCAGAATCTCACTTTTCTGTAAAATGGGCTTAAACCTTAGGGCCAACGGACATAGAGAGAATCCCATGCCTGCGTCGACCATTACTACATTTTACGAAAAATTTGGTCTCTTCCGCTCGCTAGCTTACCGCTAAAGATTATGCCACCGTGTTTCGCGATCTAGGTAGCCTTCCGAAAGAGAGGTAACTTACTATGTGAGGAAAATAAAATATCTATAAGTACAGACTCATTAATATTCCAACCTATTATGCACTTATGAATGACCTCTTTCTACACTGTCATTGCCGCCAGTGTGAAAAGGTTTCAGGACCGGATATCAATGAAAGAACCCCTGAGGAGTGGCGAACCCATTGGATGATCATGACACATTTCAGATTTCCTCATGAGGGACCACCATCACCATCGTCGGTGATTGATACGCAAATTTGTTTGCTTTGGTCCTTGACCCGTGCGTTTTACGACTTGCGCGTCCACTGCCAACAAACAGCACATTGCGCATTGTCTTCAGCTGACGGTTTGCCATCACTATCGTCGTAACGGTTCGCGAGCCGCGTGTGACATCGGCCGCCAGTTCCAGAAAGCTTTTGGAACTTCGTCGTGGGAATGTGTTAGGACCAAGAGTGAGCTTCAAGAGTTCTGTGAGTTCCATAGAAATTATGGAGCTTTCAATGTTGACCACCCTCATCGGGATGCGCCGCGCATTCTACTCCCATTCGGATTCGTAGTGACATTTGAATGTGACATGGCCTATAGAACGATTAGAAAGTGGGGGGAAGGCAGTTGATGTGCATGTATGCTAGTCTTTTTATTCTTCCAGAGCTATCAATCGACAAACCCGAGATGGATGGCTTGGTTGACCTAGACGGCAAGAAATCCAAGATTTGATCCCAGAACTGTGAGCGTGGTGAGCAGCGCCTTTTGTTCCACCCCCCCCATTCTGTAGAAGGTAGTCGTCAGTAGTAGAGGCTCTTGCCATAGGCTACATGGAGCCGTCATTTCGCTGGTTTTCTTACCTTTTTCTTTTCGAGAATTGGTTCTTGATTTTTTGAGTCGGGAAGAAACACACATTTTTTTTATTGATTTGATTTTTAGGATTTTTGGTTGATGATGGGAAGGCCAATGAGTTGCAGGGTTTACGCTATGGTTAGGGTGTTCTTACAATGGGGATAGATAAGATTTGGGCGTACTTGTTGGGACGGTCCTGAGCGCTCTTTGCATTTCCATACAGTTCACTTGTTGGAACTGGGCAACGGTAGAGGCTTGGTGGGGTTGGGGTCACCGAGTCGAGCTGCTTTTGACAACGTTTCTGCGGAGAAAGACATGAGTCTTGCAGGCTAATTAAACTGAGGTGTTTGCCACTTCAAAATTCTATTTCGATTTTTCGAGGACTTTTACCTACCACGAACCTTTGCTTTCCACTTGATCTTGAGGTTTTATCGCTCCTAATGTCTTAGGTGCATTAACTAGCACCAATTTGGTATGCACCTGTGCATTATGCGAGAGAAGGGTCAGCGCCATAGGAGGCAGTACCCCGGCGAGAGAGTTAATCCCGTTGCATAAGCGTTGTCAAGAGCTGATTGACAATATTTATTGTACACCTAGGCACAAGTTTGGAACAATGCCAACTAACATGAACAGGGCCTTGCCTTATATGGTATAGCATTCCTACAAGCTTTTTATAAGGTTCTACGAGAAAGTAGGTCGCTGAATGGAAACGGATGACTGGAAGCCATTGATGGGAAACGACTCGCGCATTTCATTAGACAGTGTAGCCGACAACGTCTGACCCAATTCGCTTCACAGTTGAAAGCCACGTATGCGTCATTGAATTCGGTCTCTTCAAGCGCTACGGGTGAAGTGTGATGGGTGAAGGCGGGGCCACGCGCCCCTACACGGATGCAAAGTTCAAAGCCGTCGACGCATCAAAGCGAAGCCGCCTCGCTGGCTGCTTGCGATCGCGATACGGGTCAAAGGGCAACTTGCCAAACTGCCAGCGATGTCAAATCATTTCATGAACCATTGAGCCTTATTACTACTACTTTTATGATCTCTTTCGGATACTCATTTAATTGTCGAAAAATACTCGAGCGATTTAAAGAACAATTTTGAAACAGAAAATTTCGAAGAAATAGTACTTTAACCATGACCAGGAAGAACTGTAAATAGATCTTAGGTTTCTGAATTTTTTCAAAGTTGGAAGCTGGCCTGGTACTGTCACTGGTAGCACTTTTGTTTGATAACGAGTGATGAAGGGTTGAAACGCTATCTATAAGCGAAAACTTTTGCTTATAACCAAGCATTTTTGTGTTATGAATGAGACAATAAAACCAATCAAAAAATAAATCAATAAGTTCAATGCATAGCGGAGATTGAATAAAAACGAATATTCAATTTCGGAATACAAGTTCTATTTTCAGTGACTAGCACGGGATTGGAATTTCCACAGGATTCAGTGAGAAACTTAAAGCATAGCAGGGCGGAAGTGGTGTAGTGACAAGTGGCGCGCTTACCACGCGAGCGGTCCGGGGATCAAATCCTGGGTCGTGAGTCGCCCGGGCCAACCAAGCCTTCCATCCCTCCGGGGTCGGTTAATTGGTACCAGACTTGTCTGGGAGGATAAAAACACTGACTTGAACATCGGCTGGCCCCCGCAAGTCATTGTATAGGCCACATCGCATTCAAACGCCACTGCGAATGTACAAATGGAAGTAGAATGCGTGCCGCATCCCAAAAGGGATTGATCAACGGCAAATGCTTTATCCTTTTATCCTTTACAAAGAACTTCACATAGTATAAAATGAAGGAAATATCACAAAAATATGTAAAATAACTAGAAGGAAATTGACGATTTTATTGTAATCGTCGTAATTTAACATTATCGTCGCGCTGCAAATTATCCCAATGGGAGAGAAAATGAATATTTTTTTCATTATCGCATAGTTAGCGCACTTCAAAAAGAAACCTTGTCGCTCGTCAAAAAACTTTTCTGCTCTTCTTTATGGTGGTCTCTGTTCTGCTAGTTTTGAATTATTGACGCATTTCCTTGAATGAATTTTTTTGGTCATCTTTTATGCTCAACGGTTTTCTCGAAATTTTCCTGAGGCTGAAGGACTATAATTAATCCTTAAATGAACTTATTCCGGAACTGGGTAAAAACCCGAAGCTAAAAACAGAAAATCAGACGTAAACGTACCAATTACTGCATTCCATTGTTGATCGACTTCTGCCCAATCGGCCAAACAACCTTTCATGACGTTTGCGCACAGACCCGGGCATGGTTTCGATTGTGGCTCACCGGAGCACAACGAGCAGTCCCACATTTTGGCCAAATTGATCTTACACTCCTTCGATACTGACACCTGAAAAATGGAAGAAAAAAATTGGATTAGAGAAATTGGACGTATGGAGATAAAAAGGATAAAGGATAAAGCATTTGCCGTTGATCAATCCCTTTTTGGGATGCGGCACGCATTCTACTTCCATTTGTACATTCGTAGTGGCGTTTGAATGCGATGTGGCCTATACAATGACTTGCGGGGGCCAGCCGATGTACAAGTCAGTGTTTTTATCCTCCCAGACAAGTCTGGTACCAATTAACCGACCCCGGAGGGATGGAAGGCTTGGTTGGCCCGGGCGACTCACGACCCAGGATTTGATCCCCGGACCGCTCGCGTGGTAAGCGCGCCACTTGTCCACTACACCACTTCCGCCCTAAATAATGTATGATTTCTAAATATTATACTAATGCTAATATTTATATTTAATTTCCCCTCAACAGCAAATGTAGCGACCAAAGCACTATATGGACTGTTATGGTCGGATCTCAACAATTTTTCACTACTACGATATAAGTAACCAAAGGCATGAAGGCCATAAAAACACAGTGTTCCCTAGGCGCATTCCAAAATTCGTTGGCAGCGAAAGCATGGCGCATTCCAGGAGATGTTCAGAATCGACTAGCTAGAGAGGTGATGAAGCTCGCATCCCTGAACGCCTAGTGAATCGTGGAAAATTTAGAAGTCTGGTATATTACAGTTCGATAAGCCGAGCGCTTCCCTGAGGGAAATTCAGCAGGCTGACTGATTGAGACGGCAAACCGGTTGAAAAAAATACCCAATGCCAACGTTCCCAGCTCTGGAGGTATCATGAACGACATCTGCTTACGTCGGTGTGGATGACGACAAAGTGCGATAAATAACCAAGTTGCGTCATCGATAAGTAGGCGGCTGATCAATAACCGTCTTGGTATCGATCGATAAGCCGAACAGCAGATATCACAGATGGATGTCCGATCTCTAACATGGATCAATGACCCGATTCGAATCGATCAATAGGCAGAGCCGATTTGATGCTTGCAATTACTCGCAGCTTCATCTAGCCGATCACGGTAATGAGGCAAGTAATCCGGTCGGGGTTCTGTAATTAGCTGCTAACCGCCAACAACAGGTGCATCGGATTGCAGCAATGAGGATGCATAGTTAAGTGGTTGGAGGACAGCGGTCTAGGGTTATAAGACAACCAGGTTGGCCTTAGAGGTCGGCGTGGTTGAAAAGACTATCGGCTAGAACCCTAGTCAAACTTCAGGACCAGGCATGTGTCGCGGAAACAGTGTTAGGCGGAGCGAGAAGGTGGCTCTGTATTGTTCTGTTTTCAGAAAAGATCCTACTGGGGACGAGGGGGATCAGCTCGAAGAATGGTTCTGGAAGATTTGATTGTAAAGAGGAATTTTGAAAAATTTTTGGAACCCTACTCAGATTTTTTATCGTTTCGCCATTGCACGCATTGTGCAAACCCTTCGCCCCCCCCCCCACCTCTGATGGAATTATGGATATTTTAAGAGGTGTGGAGATGTTCAAGGTGCTGGAGGGATCACGTCATGATATTTTTCAAAACGCTAAGCTTGACCCTCTTTCCCTGGTTTATACGGATCCCAGTTTCATCATAGGTGGACATCTTGAATTATTGATAGCTGAACATCTTGAATTATTTGGTTCTTAAAATCAGTCTAAAGCCTTAGTACTTTTGTAAGGAGCTCCGGGTTTGAACCGACTTTGTTTGGGTCCGGTTCCCCTGTTTTTTTTTTCAAAAATTCGCTCAATAATGCCTTTATTTGAATTCTACCCAGTGAGCCAGAGGT
>MU891187.1:0-14744 GCA_036418205.1 Ostertagia ostertagi
AATGGAAGCTGGATACGTGGCGCGTACAGTGGTTGGTGATCAATGCGATATACTAGCCCCTTTTATGTGATCTTGAAAAGAGCTATGATAAACATAGGTATTGATTGGACATTGAATATGTTGTCTCTATGTTTGCTAAAGTCGCCTGGCTTTCTTCGGCTTATCGATACCCGAATCCAGAAGCCGTGGTTCCCAAATAATTACGGTGTTTTTGTATAATTATTTTATTTATCACTTATGATATAGTAATTGATAATTAGTGTGGCAGTACAACTGAGTGTCATATATTGGATATTGATAGTAAAATAGTAATTCTCAATTCAAATAGATGACGTGCGCAAGTGGAGGTTAGTTAGTTGCCCACAGCCCGGGTGAAATCCAAGATAGGGCTTCAGGTATCTTAATCTTTCCTTCCTTCTGAGATCGATTGATTGGTGTCTATGAGGATGTAAATAAAAAGGTTAGGATTGAGCAAAAACATAGAAATTAGAAATTTGAATTTTTTTTGGGGGGGGGGGGAGGGAATAATCAAAGAATTAGTTCGACTTCCGTTTGTTTCCGTTTTTGTAAATTTTGATTTAAATATCGTCTTGCCTATGTAAATTACTATTGGATCAAGGCGAACTCAAAGGTTCCACAATAAAAGTAAACGAATAAATAAACAAGCAGAAAAATAAAAAACAAAAGAGTAATATAATAAATATAAAAAAGGAATAATATAAATAACAAATAACTGAATAAAAACAGATTGCTGGTGAAACAACAGTGATTAACTTGGGTTCGTTACCCTTTTGAGATCATTCTCTTCAACAACTATTTTTTGATTAATTTTCGAAAAAAGCCAAATTCCTCATGCTAATTCAAAAGTCATTACTGAGCTAGACGAGCGCATTTCTTTTCGGATTAAAATTGCTCTATCAACTAGTTCCACGTCGCAACCTTCAAGAAATTCCACTCAACCTTTCCGTAACCATCTTCCAAGTGGTTTCCATCCATGACGAAAAAATACAACAAGAAAAGATTAATTGCATCATTTCAGCTGTTCGTGCAAGTGATGGCGTTCCCGGTTTCACCCTTTTCAAGTTCGGGGAAAAAACCCATCATTTTCAACAAATTTCTTTCCTTTCTTGATTTATTTGGTCACTGTTTTTTTTTTCTGAATTCCTGGTTTCTACAACTGATCCGCTCTCTTATGACTATCACCTCTTCCTCGATCTAGCCGCTCTCATATGATTTCCTGCTTTTCAGTTATAGGCGCGTCCTTGGACGAGTGATTTTCGTGGCCTTCAGTTTGACGAATAGATCTTTTTTTTTTCAAATTTCATTTCTACCGTCTATCGTCTCAAGCTTCCTTCGCTTGCTCGCACTCTTTCTCTCGCTTAGTGGCCTTATTCACCAAACTATTCTTCTCACTCTTCGTCATACCCTTCTTCATCTGTGTGCTCCTACTCCTTCCATCTCTCTTCGTCCTTGCCCTTGTTCTCTGACTTTGTTTTCCACTTGAAATCATGGACCTTTTTAAATGGCTATCTGCCCTGCATATAATGTGCCTTTTTCTTTACCTGAAGCTTCTTAGAAATCGAAACGTGCAAAAAAATCTTAACGAACTCAAGGACGAAAATTTGCTTCATTAATGAAAGCAGAGTAAAGCATTTCCAGTTTTCTCTTTACTCATACGACGACACTTGCGGAAGGAGACTCAAAATCTACTTCTAAATCTCGAAATCAAATAATATCGAGTTCGAAAAATAACCTTCCCATTTGAATGACAACGGAACAATTCACATCTGTTCAATAAAAAATGTAATTTTATACTAAACAAAATGAATTTACATAGTCGCTCATGATCTCTAATTTGGATGATTGCCCTGACTCTGTAGCTGTACTCTCACTCTCACTCCAGTGCGCGTCTTCGCTGCGCAGGCGCTTTTCTCACTGTTCTCTTTTGTCAGATCTCAGAAGCACTAGCTCGCAAGAGATTCTATTTTTTTCCTCGCACCGCCCTACAACTCTGTCGTAAGTAGTTAGTGGCAGGTGGCACGCTTATCCTACGGCTATGTCGTCCGGGGAATCAAATCCTGGGTCGTGAGTCGCCCGGGCCAACCAAGCCTTCCATCCCTCCGGGGTCGGTTAATTGGTACCAGACTTGTCTGGGAGGATAAAAACACTGACTTGTAACATCGGCTGGCCCCCGCAAGTCATTGTATAGGCCACATCGCATTCAAACGCCACTACGAATGTACAAATGGAAGTAGAATGCGTGCCGCATCCCAAAAAGGGATTGATCAACGGCAAATGCTTTATCCTTTTATCCTTTATTTTCACTCTGCTAACTCAGCGCCCATTACTGCCAATCATTAAATGTTTTCATTCATTTTCGGGGGTAGGGTTGTTGCCGGAATGAGTTGGTTCGTCTAAGTAAAAAGCGAAACAAACCTTTTCTTAGTTAAATACATCTCATCTTGGAAACATGTATTCCTCCAGCCTAGGGAATGCCCATCATTTAGAAACTCAGTTTGGGTTCCATAACTCAGTACGTGCTTTTCGAAGAGCGGCGTTATCTCTAGCGTCATCCGCTTAACTAGAGTCATGTAAGGTGAATCAAGCAGTCCAAAGAACAAATCTGCTGATTATTATGTAATAATTTCATGTTTTCTCTATTCACATGAAGAGCTATTTCATATTTGCGGTGGGGTACCCGACAGGAGGCCCGTCGCGCGGCAAGAAGGCAGAGTCAGCGGACGAGTCGCAGCGCGTACTGTAGTGATTTCGCGTCAAGTTAAATAGAATGTACCATTGTACGTCCTACATCGCACACACGCGCTGCGACTCGTCCGCTGACTCTGCCTTCTTGCCGCGCGACGGGCCTCCTGTCGGGTACCCTTTGCGGTGAGATCGACTGAGCTACCTCTGTATTACGCTGCATCCTGTTTCACCCGAAATAGCGCTTTTTCGCATGCAAAAAGTATATAACCATGTACTTCTCTTTGACATTTTGCGGAACATTGTCATCCAAAATTCGCTTTGCCTCGGTCCGGTCCGGTCAATTTTCGGTCGTAGAAAAATCTGATTTTTGATACATAATTTTGTGATCATGTTTGATTTCAATTTCCGGGCCCAAACACACTTGCGAAACCTATCAGAAACGTCAGCTATTAAGAAGTTCCCCTTTTAAAACACGCCGAATAATGGTTTGCAGGTGTGTTTGGGTCCCGGAAATTGCAATCCAACGAATAAGACACACAGAGGTTCTATAAAACTCCTTCACTTCACTAGTGACAGATCTTTTGTGAAATCATTTTTTGCATGCATTTTATTCCATTTCCATTTCTCTAACTTTGCTCTCTGTTGCCTATTGAACATTTCTAGGGGGTAGGGGGTTTTGCGCCATAAAACTTGTTGTAAAGTGGCGGCAATAAAATTGCGTTTCGCATGTTTCCCTCAGATGCCATGAAGTTATTTACAGCAGGGTGGTGACCACAGACGAAACGCATCAAAATAGCGGTGCTGTACTGCTGACCCCAAACACAGGCGCTGTTTCCCTGTTTGGGCAATTGTACAGTACCCAATATGTTTATAATTCTTAAACCTTGCTTTTGCGACTCTGGCGAAGCTTCCGTCCTCAAAATATTTTTCAGCAAGCCGAAGTATTGTTTACCGAAGCCAAATCCTTGGAAAATTGTGAGTTAGGGGAGTGAATGTTGGGTAGAACAGGTGATAACTCGCTGGACAAATCATCGGAAGAGAATTTGGCAATGCTCAGCAGCATGTATCACCCACATTTGCAAGCAGATACCTTTTAGATAAATCTATAGAACATGGCAAATTTCCCTCAAAAATTTTCTTCCAAAGCTCATAGTGAGTGAAAGCTATAATAATTTTTTTTAAAGTTGTTAACACAATACAATTTTTAGGGTCTCATCCAGTAAGGGGGCATGTGGTGTGACAGTTCTCTTGCCGCTACAGAAATTCCAATTTTTGCAAGGGGAGGGAATCCCCGGGGTGCGTGAACCATTTCGCTTAAACTTTTACACCCACCCCGGAGCTTCCCTCCCCTCGAAAAAAAGTGGATTTCTTCTGCTATGCAAGATCGCACTTGTCCCGCACGCACAATGACACCCGCCCTTACCCGAAATATACTGCCTTTTGGTTGTCCAATTTAAATTTGATCGAGTAATTTAAGTTTCAGTAATTTATTTATACATCTAAATTGTGCCAACTATTCTACTTATAATTTCCTTAATAATTTCGAAAATAATAATTTCTAACGCTGTCTTCATATGGTGAGCTGTTGGATGAAAGCAAACCTTACACAAGGCAATAAAAAATCATCAGAATAAGCCTACATCCTATCTTGATTATGTCACCTTTGTTTATTGATTATGCCATGCAAGATTTCTTATAAGTGATGCATATTGACGGACTGACTGAACCAAGTTCGAACTAGCATTGGATTTTCACAATTTCGCAGCTTGCTTTGGAAATCACCGACTGAGCCTGGTCGAGAGGTGCACGTTATGTTGGACGATGTCGCCAAGAAAAACCTCATCGAAGAGCTCGACTCACGGAACATCACACACTCGGTGATGATCGAAGATGTGAAAAAGGTATTGAAATAACTAGATTTTCTTACTGTTACGGTTCAATTCCATTCGTTTTATTTTCGGTTTCATTTTTATTCTCAATCGGCCGAGCAAAAAAACGTTTGTTCGAAATCCCACAAAACGATTGTCCATGCCCATTTTGGAGTGGCCCGCGAAACATAAAAAGGTGTGCGTGCGTATTGCGTTGCGTAATTACGAGAATCATAAAACACGTCAGGCCCAAAACGATCCGCCACAGGTCTATCGTGTTCGCCCGCAGTCCTGTATTAAAGGTTCTTATCCTCATATGCCTATCTGAGAATCTTCAACGCCGCGCAAAGAACCTTGTTGCCAGCCCAGGGCGCTGGTGAAGTGTTACTGGAAGTGCCAGAAACAGAGGAAACAGTAGCTCACCATTATCTTTACAATGACGCCATATTCCATCCGGTCGTTACGTATTCTGTTGACTACCGTACCCCATTATGTTCAGAGTGCTATTATGCCGAAACACGATCACCATTGTTGACACTGCGATCATGTAATTATCGTTATCACTCCCCGGGATAGTTGCTGATCTCTTGTTCTAGCTATGATCGAGTGGGTGAGCGGAGAACTAGTGAAAGCTCCATGTGGGGCCGGTTTACTATCCGATGAGAAAGTGCCGCAGCAGCGTGTTTCGATGCGTTGGCGTGGAAAAACGCGTTGTCCTGGATCTGATCTGATTACTCTTACTTATAACGTAATAATGGGAAACTCTGATGATTCACCTTCAAAAGTGTTTGTTCGCCAAACTGTGGGTCGTTCAGAAATCAAGTGGGTGTCGCACCCGTCCAGAGAGTGTTACCTTTATGTGGGCCGGCGACAAATTACCACTAAATAGGGAACATTCTAACTGCTACTCGATTTTTAAGGGGCAGTGCACAATATCAGTCCATTAGGTTTTTCACATGAAGAAGAAGTTCAGTGCAGGGTAGCGCCAAACACCACACCACACCCAAGGTAACCATATCAAATCGGAAACCTTGCCAGCGATGGTACACCCGGGAGGAACAATGATTATTTCACGCCGTTTTTGTTTCACAAAGTAAAAATACTGCCTCATACAGCCTTGCAACTAATTGCGTGAAGAAATAAAATGTGGAATGCAATTTACATGTTTTGATTTCTATTATACTATGCTTTCGATAGAAAATAAAGTGCATGGCCTACCCCAAATGGGTTCGCCAACGCTTTGTTCGTAATTCACGATTAATTTTATTCTTGACAATATTCTTTGAAGAATTCTGTTCAATCATACCCAAAAGCTTTTTCTAGCCTTTTTTCACAGCTTAGTCGACTGAATTTTGCCTATAGCCTTTCCTTTGATTCGCTACGATAAGTTCGAATATATGCAAAAAAAAAAGATTCAGCGGATACCCTCTGGATAGCTCCTTAGTCGTTCTACCAATAAATCGTTTAGGATATCTTGCGACTTTACTGAGAGACGGATATGAGGCCAAACGTGCAGGGTGGACATGTCCATGATGTGAATTGCTTTGAAGCCTTCAAAAATTAAGAAACTAAGCTCAAAATTGGCCGGTGGTGATTAGGATGAAACAGAGATTTTGCGATGAGGGATCATTTGACGACAAAGTTGGCCTTGAAAAAAGCTATCTATCTTAGAGCAAAATTTGACAATATGCTATTTTTCGATTCGTCTCGCAAACGAGAGCGCAGTTATTACGCAACAGAACAGTTCAGGAAACGGTTTCGCGGGAAAAAACCACCAATAATGAAGTTGTAGATGAAAACCAGACGATTAATGTGAAAAACTGGAAAAACGTCGGGGAGGGTCTTAGACAGGTACTCTCCCTCTGCCGCTCAGCAATGGATAAAGACGCACGTTGGACGAGTTGTCTGAACGTGCCCGCTGTAAACGCGCTCCATTTTTCAATCAATTTTCCCTGTGGTCCCAAAACGAGCACGATTGCCGACGCGTCCAATGACGGCCGGCAAGGGGGCGGGATTGGGGAAATCCCCAAGAACACCCATGTTTGAGGGACTTTCCACCCTGTTTTTGAGTTTCTGAGGTAAGTTCGTTTATTATTTCCACTGCATATGTTCTTCACTAGGGCTCGTGTATCCCTCAGTAGTAGTGGCATTGAAATTTTCGGACCCTCCCTGAACTGTTGCTTTAAGGCATCTCCGGAGAGAATTTGAACATCCTTCCAAACCCATATTTCCCGATTTGCTGCTCTTATGCGCATCAAGGTTATCCCGAGAAAGATATAGAATCTCCTGGAACAGGGCCCTAATTTTTCTTACTTATTCATAATAATTGTGCAAACTTTTGACTTGTTTGTGTTGCGCTAAACATTTGGGCACTGATAGCCATGGAAAATATAGCAGCAAAAGCTGAGTTAAGGTAAAATGATTCCCGGAAGTGTAACTGGCAGCACTTTGTCCAGAAAACGAAGTATGCGGGTTTGAGTCCCGCTGGAGAGGGGGAGCAGAATCGAGTTCTCTAAATAATCAGCATCCTTGTGTAAAAATAATTAAAACCGCCTTTATCCAATAGCCGCCTGACCTACTATCGGATTAAAGTGCAATCGAAATGGTTTTATATTCGCTCTGCTATTTTTAATTTGTTCATTTCAATGAGTGCGCAGGTCTTCACTCATGGCATTTCAATTTTACATAGTACCGTGTCGTTTTTTTTCAATTCTAATTTTTATTCAGATTAGGTAAATGAATAATTTACCATTATTATTATAAATGTTTTATTAACTATAAATTAATTATCACAAATAAATAAGTTCACTCATTTTTATTATTGCAGCTTTTTATTAAATACAGACTAAAAAGAATACAGAATTAAACAGGCGTTATTTATTTATTCCTTACCGTTAGAAATTGATTTTATTGATCGATATCGACCTATGATTCATCATTTTACGTTTGACACCTGAGGAAATATGCACCTCGAAACGAATTTTATTGTACGATTCAGTCTGCCCACGACAACGACTAGGGTGATTTTCACTTTCGAACCAGCTGATCTCTGCTCATCGATTGTCGTCCTTGATTACGATCGATATTATCGCGAAAAATCGTTATTAGCACAGACAGAAGCCACACCCGTCAATCGTAAAAGTTGGCGACCTTCACAGTTCGTAACGGTGACGAAAGCGTTCCGAAACTATGCGAATACAATACCCTACTCGATGACAGACATGCGGCTAATTGTACGCAGCGCTCTTCACTCCTTATGCTCCTGCCAGAGAAGTGAAAGGATTCCTGTCTCTCACCTTCCCCAACCCAGACTAGCAAAACAAAAGGCGCTTCTGCTACCTTTCTGTGTATTCAGAAAGAAAAATGTGCTGGAACGGAAAGAGAGAAAATAACGTAAGGAAAACAAAGAAATTGAGAAAGGATTCCTTACAGTTTCTCGGCCGTAGGAGGGGGAGGGGTGCTGCGTACATCCCCTAGAAGACTATGTTCAAAGCCTCATTGGTGAAACTCCAGTTCGCTGGGGGGGGGGGGGGGGAGGGGCACTCCATTGTTTCTCCAATACTCAAGATAAGGATTAGAGGGCTCACGACACGTAATCGACTCATTTAAAGTAGACTTCTGATAAGTATCGGTGTAATGTGGTGAGAAACCCTGAGATGCTTTTCACATTTCCGCCTGCCATGGTCCAAGGGAACGTTCCTGGACCAGGAGAATGGACACCTCTCTGCCTAGGCCTAAGGGTGGAGGAACTCCAGGGTGGATGACCTGTGGATAGGATGTAGGCAGGTTGTGTGGAATGTAAGACATCCACCGGTCCTTATCAAAAGTACGCTTGAAATGGGTCGCTTACTTACTACTCTATCTTATCCATAGTGTTGGATAGCCCAAAGGAGTGCTCTCTAGTACCATGGGATAAGATAGCAATGAGTGCTCCGCTCCGAAGTGAAATTTCACCTGTTCAAAGCCTCACGGTCGGTGTTTCATTCAGGTATGACCCTCTTAGTTGTACCCCTCCCCCTCATCCAACGTCGGCCCATCACCCACACCTCCCTCCCTGCCGACCCCGTGGCATAATTCATGATAATACAAGCAAATTAAAAAATCATTTAACACCAGTCGATTTCAAAAACGCTTCAGCGATCCCTTTGAAAATCGCCTCTATCCTTGGCGTTTCACTCGATGGAACTCGTTGTTGAGTTGGAACAAGACTTGAAGACATCGTGAGCACATAGTTATGCCTTACATATTTCATATGTTTGATTTTTTCTCTATTTGTTAACGATTCTTAGTTAGCCTGAGAAATGGTTGGAGCTAATGCTTGCCTTGATTTTCATGCCTTTGATCTCAACATCGCTGCTGTTGCCCTGCTATCACATTGGTGAAGACGACTTCCGGAAACGGTCTCTTTGATTTGCAGAGCATGCCTCAGAATAGCTCACCTCCCCAGAAGCTGAAACTACAACCTGGATCCAGATCGCAGACCAGATCGGGAACACCTCATCTAAAGAATTCTTAACCTTGGACTTGCCGGGGATGTATATGTCCCAATAATCACATCTCTGACTTGCTCATAGCAAGCCCAACATAAGACTAATCGTGAGCCTAAGGTAAACTTAAGGGTTCAGTCAGAGCGCAACTTTGGTGACCTGACCTATCGCAAGAACCGCATGCCTTTCTCGCATAAGTAGCTGAGGATCATACACAGCATAGAAATGAAAAGATTGACCGCATGGGAATTGAGAAATAGAAAGCCTCTGTAAATGATACTAAAACGGTCGTTTCCGTTTCTTTTCACAGATGACGCGCTATTATCTATTTGTCACTCCCGGGATAAATCACTGCTTTGACCAGTCAGCCTCTCTTGGATGTGGTGTGACCCAAGTGAGAGTTTTATTTTCTGCAGAAATGAATTGGAATAGTTTGGGAATCAAAATGAATCTACTCCGAAGAAATCCCTTTCTCTCTGAAAAATCGGTTCATGACTTGAATCTCACCTCCTTCGCACAGGTTAAATAACATACCATTCTTGACATATCTATGATTATGCCCATAAATCTTAGTAACATAAAAGAGCAAATGATCACCCAGTCAATACAAACCATATTCCAGACACCATTAAATTACCGGGTGACACTTTTATTACCTAGACGCCAATCAAGATCGTATGCATTGTTCAGTGGGTGTAATCTTGTGTCACTGTAGGTTACCGCGAGGGAACTGGAAACATGGGGGAAACGGAAGATGGTTTTGAGAGCTATTTATTTATTTATTTAACTATTGTACAGCGGTGACAAGGGGAGATGGTACAAGGTTGACGACAGTTACAATAGAAAGGAACAGAACAGATGAAAGTTATAGATTGTATAATAAAATAATTATAAGATAAACAATGTTAAATAATTATAAAATGAACAATGTAGCGACATAAGGGGTCAGGTGGGAGGGGGATGGGTGGGAAGAGGAGACCATGGCTCGCTAAGAGAAGGAAGGGCAGTGCCCGGCCAAACACTGCAAGCTCCCAGGCGGCTTGGGGCCCCGGATACCAGCTTAGTAGGTCCGCCAACCCCTCTAAGGAACCAAGGCCACCTTTATGCTGTATGGGGTGGACAGAGGTAGTTACAGAATAGGAAATTTTCATCGTCCAAAAAGTCAGAATCAACTAGCACTCGAGTATTTGATAGTCACGGCCAACCATTCCAGTATTCTACCGCGCCTCTTTCCCAGCAATGAAAGTTAAATCGGATTCTGGTGAAGTCATGGTTTATCGAAGTGACCAATAAGTCGAAGTGTTCACGAAACAATATTTGAGGCTTTCTATCGATCGATTTCGAATATTGAATGAGGTGAAAAACTTTGTGAAAGAAGTTCAGAGGAAACATTTAAAAGTTTTTTTTTGACATTTCTTCCTGACATTTCTCTGTGCAACGCTCTAGAAGGCCACTGTTGTATGAATTTTCAGTACAACTATATGAATTTAGGAGATAGTTTTCGCTTTCGGCGCTAATGCCCTTGGGCGGAGGGGTGGGGAGACATTCAAAACAGGGCACTTCAAAACGGCTGAAGGTGACACTAGGACTAAGCCCAAGAGAGGGTAAGAAAGCCAGGGTGAACAAATTGCTCACATTGTTCTCCAGAATCGTTTCACTTCCCTAAGGATTAGTCCAAGTACACATACTCACGTGGATCTGCCTTCCCCTCCGCCACCTGCTCACCACGACTCTATTTCAATCGGCAAATATAAAATGACAGAAAAAACATGTAGAATATCAAATATAAATAAGATTGTATTCATAATAATATGGAAATAATAAACTGATCCAAAAATTGACTTCAAAATACCCGAGGTCGAATTTTTTGAATGTTTCGGAAGTTTTACACTGTTACTAAAGCCCTAACTTTTGAAAGAAAAATATACGGAAAAAGGTATAAACGTAACATATCGGTTTTCTTTCCCGCTTTTATAGTAATCGTTATGACTTTCGCATTCGGAAGTTTAGTTAAAAAAAAGGATAAAGCATTTGCCGTTGATCAATCCCTTTTGGGATGCGGCACGCATTCTACTTCCATTTGTACATTCGTAGTGGCGTTTGAATGCGATGTGGCCTATACAATGACTTGCGGGGGCCAGCCGATGTACAAGTCAGTGTTTTTATCCTCCCAGACAAGTCTGGTACCAATTAACCGACCCCGGAGGGATGGAAGGCTTGGTTGGCCCGGGCGACTCACGACCCAGGATTTGATCCCCGGACCGCTCGCGTGGTAAGCGCGCCACTTGTCACTACACCACTTCCGCCCCCTCCGGATTTAGCCTATCGAATTCAGTGAGATGAGGCTTTGACTTTCAAGAAAACTGTATTCTGACTGAGATGAGGTTCCGGGACAGAACAAACCTAAAACAAACCGTTACTTGAATAGTTAATAAATCAGTGTGTACAAATTGATTTCTTTAACGTATTACTGCATCGGTTATGATGTGATGATCAGTGTTTTTTTTTGCTCATTTTTGTGTTGATTATTATTTAAAATATCGAGTATCTTATTATTATAAGGATATCTTATTTACTTATCTTATTATTATAAGGACTATCTTATTATTGGTTAAAGTTGTTCTAAAGCAATAGATTGTGAAAAAGAATTCGAGTCGATAATAACGTAATTTGCCCATCAAGCAATCTGTGTTATGTCGACAATATTTCAAGGAACGCGTCGACAATTGGATCTTCCTCTTCGAGTGGACTCCAAAACAGAAAATAAGAAGTTTTTGGCTCCCTGGCGCATAAAAAGCAAACAAATTTCCCTCTTTAAAAAGAATTTGGTTCAGGAAGTATCTTCCGTAGTTGTTTTCTTTTGAAAGCTACGGTGATAATACCAAAACCTTCTAAAGTATGGGGTAAAGTACCCAACTGAATAATTCTCTACTCGTATTGTTTTGTTAGGGCGGAAGTGGCGTAGTGGCAAGTGGTACGCGCTCACCACACGAGCGGTCCGGGGATCAAATCCTGGGTCGTGAGTCGCCCGGGCCAACCAAGCCTTCCATCCCTCCGGGGTCGGTATTTGGTACCGTACATCGGCTGGCCCCCGCAAGTCATTGTATAGGCCACATCGCATTCAAACGCCACTGCGAATGTACAAATGGAAGTAGAATGCGTGCCGCATCCCAAAAAGGGATTGATCAACGGCAAATGCTTTATCCTTTATCCTTTATTGTTTTGTTACCGTTTTTGTCCATTTTGATTGGGATTGAAACTTGAGGGTCCGAACCAGCCGTAGCTAGCCTGCTCTCATACCACCATCTGTTGTGACGGCAAACTTGGTATTATTTTTCCCTTTTCAGCAAAAATTGGCTTTTGGTTTATACCTGTGCAGAATGCTTTACTTTTTTCCTTGCACTGTTTCTCCGATTGTTTACCGGCACATTCATGGCTCAATGCGTCCGTTTTAGTCGAGAATTTTCTATGAATTTTTCCTTGGCTAAAATTGGCCAAAACTGGCCAAACAAAACCCAATTCTAATTCGCTGCTTCTACGAAAACAGCTAACAGGTTTCCCGATCTGCCTTACTTTGTCGACCTATCTTAGATTTTCATGATCCCTGATAATCTTCACTCCTCTCACACTTGTTCGCCCATAGGCAGGTTCTTAGCTTTTTCTTTGATCAAAGCCGCTTTCCATTTCCTTTCGTTCGGATCGTGATAGAATTTAACAAAATCTCCCCTCTTTTCTCATCCAAACTAGCCGTCGCTAAATATATCATCTCTTGCTGTAAACTCCATAAAAACCTTCCTTTTTAATATTTTCCACGAACACGTTTTTCTCGTTGTCTGATGGGATGGTTGCAGCTGCTGCGGTAGGGGGGGGGGAGGGGGTAGGGAACTTGTTTTGGGAACTAATCCAAGAAATCTCCATGCCGACCGCGATCCACCAGTGAATCGACATTGTGCTAAGCGCCTAAACAGCTGGTCACCAGCGGATCAGCCACGGTGTCGCCACGACGGCCAAGGCCACCGCTCCACTACCGCCACGGTTCTACGCAGTTACGCGGTCTATTCGAACGCATGGATCGCCAAAATGTATATCTCAGAAGGATGCATTGAAAACCTTAGAGCCCTAGGCCTTCCACGTACCACCTAAGTTTTAGCACGTCCATTTTCGAGCATTTGTCCATAATTGAGCATTGACAAACCAGGGGTATTCTTTCATTTTTCCACGGGGTGAGTGTGACCGTAGGTTAGGTTTCAACATGGCGGGACAGCGGCCTAAGGAACGCAAAGTGTTGCTAGCTTGTTACGCTGCATGCGTACATAAGGTTAGTTGGCGTCCTGCCCGATCAGGCATTCAATTGGGAAAAATGGCATTAATATACGAGAAAGGCTGATTCAGTCACCAAGCGGGATAAACGCTGAAGAAGAGGGTAAAGAATCCACAGAATATCTACCCAATCCATCTTCTGTACAGAGCAAACACGCTAGGGATTCATCTTTCAATCGGACCCTCACAGTGCTTTCTTGCTGCGGTGACAACCACTTCCATTCTAATTCTGTCACTATCTTACCAACACATCTTATTTCCTACGAATTTCATTTGAAAAGTTTAAAATATATCAAGATGCGATCGGGGCGAAAGTAGTATTGTGACAGGTAGGGTAATTTACAACGCGCACGTTTCAGAATCGAATTCGTCATCGTGCGTCGTTTAGGAGTAAGCCGTTATCCAGCCTAGGCCGATGTCAGACTTTGCGAATCGCGCGATTCGCTAGCGTCCGCGGTCGCGTTGCGGTACCAGCCAATTGAGTGATTCACTGGCCGCGACGCGACCGCAGACGCTAGCGAATCGCGCGATTCGCAAAGTCTGACATCGGCCTACAATGGTACCATAGACTTATTTACTTGGATACTTGGATGCTCGTTGTTGGCTGATGATCTTCAGCGGCACGCACATGCTCTCCTCCATTTTTGGCGATCTTGGGCAAGCGTTCGCCCGAGAAATTTCTCAGTCCAGACTAGGAGGAAAAACCAGTGACTTTTACATTTGGTCACCGCAAGTCATTGTATGGGGCAAATCGCATTCAAAATGCCACTAAGATTTCGAACTGAAGTGGAATGCGCAGCACAACCTCAAAGAGAATTACCTGAGTCCGAATGCTTTATACCCTATTTGCTTTTCCGCCTTCCAACGTAACCAGTCAGCCTTGACGGGATGGTTACGGAATAGTTCGCGTTTCTGAGCAAAAGTGGGGCTTCCTTTTTTTCTCGCGAAACAGAGGAATCGTTCCTGGTTCACCAGCCTCCTTTCGAAACGCGCCATGCGCGTGTCTTGCATCCAAAATCCTAGTTGTATTTGAATGCACAGTTTTCATACAACAAGAGGTTGACATGTCGCGCTTCTACTCTTCCAGAGAAAGCTGTTCCCACTTGCTCAACCCAAACTGATGGAGAATATGGTTATCATGGCCAAAATCCGATCCCCAAACCATATCCGCGGTAATCTATCCGCTTGCAACTGCTCTAACTTCAATTATATGTATTAGATCGCCAAATCGATACCGTGAGCACGAGAAAAGCCACGAATCAGACAGCTCTGCTGAAGTTGGAAATAGAAAATTAGCAACGAAGAGCACTCATAGTTATGACTTACAAAATAACTATAAGATCTGAAATAAAATAACTTCGTA
>MU891189.1:0-17402 GCA_036418205.1 Ostertagia ostertagi
TCCAGGGTGTGAAATACAGAAATCTAGAGCTACCAGGTGGGAGGTTCCATTGTAACAATTCTTCGACCGTAACGAACCCGAAAAATTGCTTTTTGTTCGAGTGGCTCTCTATCCGCTACAGATACAAACTTAAGAGACTGGAGTCTTTAGAGTGTCTGGCTGGGTTTTCACATCAATTTTTTCATTTTGGGAGTACGAAAGTCGACAAGGGGAGACCTAGTTTCTGCATCTGATAATTATCCTGGTGGTAACTGTAACTTTCGAGTCTCCGAATTTTCCATCTGTGGTGGTTCCAAACTTATTGAAGAGTTGAACTGTTGCCCATAAGAGCTTCCTGATACGTTAGACTGCCGCTAGATGTAACGTGCCAGAGCCCTTAGTGAGTTCAATTTGAGGACTGACGTAAGGAGATGTTGTTATTTCACTAGTTTTGAGAACTGCATGAAATTTGGTTTCAAAGGAAGAAGACATTGTACCCTATCACATAGTGCACAGAAAAGGAGATGAAAATGGAGCGACTCGGAAAAAAAGGGATATGACCGCGCGCGCACGCGGTCCTCATAATTTTGGCCCACCCTGTACAGTACAACATAAATAGTGGAATCCTTGATGCAACCACATCTGTCAAAGATTTAGGTTTCCTTATTGACTCCAAATTGCGCTCTGATGAGCATCTGAAGAGCTTGGTATCTAAAGCAGAACAGAGGGTCCATTTGCTTTTTCCATATTTCTTTTTCCATTTTTCAATGTTTGGTTTTACATATGTGAAGAGCACGTAATAGATTGAAATTGAAATATAGCCGTGACGTTACTCCGTCGGACTATCCTCTTCACATTGCCGAATTCTTCAAATTCTAGCTTCACACATTCTGGGAGGAGAGCAACCAATGGTCCCCTGGCGAATGAATGAGTATCAGTGATTATGATAATAGTTATATTTTTTATCAGTTGGTTTTCAAGAAAAATAAAAGTTGAAGAGATGGAAGTGTTGAAAAATTTGGACAGTTATTATGGGACAACCCAATAGAAGAAGAAAATCGTGCGGATTCGCTCGTTGAGCATGCTGTATTCGAGGATTCAAAAGTGGCTGCAGTCGTTACAGAGCCAAGGTCACAGTACCAATGGGTAGAACAGAAGACGAGCTTTCTAAAAGTACAGAATATGCCGAATAAAGTATAATAACTTGGAAGTGGAAATCATATACTCTCAAATCACTGGCATCGGCGCCATGACGTGTTTTTCTTTTTACACTGATGCAGAGCACTGGATGAAACCTCACTTCAATAGAAAGACCCTCATATTACAGAGCGTATAGAAAAGAAAATGGAAATGAAGGGAATCGGGAAAAAGTGGATATGACCGCGTGAACACACTGTCAACATCATTTGGACCACCCTGTACTTCAAATAGAATCGAATCAAATGAATAGGAATGCAGGTGACAAACTGCTATGAAGCATTGCTTTCAAATAGCCATAAAATAGGCAGTAGGGGTATAAAAGGTGCCACGCCAGGGTCGGCAGTTTACCATCACACTGACATCCCAAACAAATCATGGAACGTTTCCTTTCTGCACTCATCGTCATTGGAGTCACCCTGGTAAGTTCATGCGATGCCTTACTCTTTCAGCGATATGCTTGATTAAACTCAAAAGAGATAGGACAGAAGAGAAACAAAATTTTCGCCTTCTTATCCAGAACTTTTTCAAAGGCCTGCCATCCGGTGCCAGAACCAAAAAAGCATGGATTTGGGAACCATACATCGGAGGTCACACTTGTCACCCAGGCTCGCTACGATCCGAATTTAATCCAGCATTTCATGAATACTTCCCACAGATGGATGTAAGTAGGGACTTTCTCACATTTCATCTAACCCAAGACTTTCTAGCCTCAAAAATTGCTTCAGATCGAGCAGCGCTCTAAGAAACTAGGAAAGTTCACCGATCTGGGTTCGGCGGACGTTGGAGGCAAATTCGCATTCACTTTCAAACTCCTTAATTCCGACTGTGAGAAGGTCGTGGATGGTTCTTCAACGTTCAGTAGCTTACAATACCGTTCTCTATTCAGTGACATTTTAAGGTCTCTCATTGGCTGGACGATATCAAGAAGTCAGAGTCGGTAATCACGAGCACCTCCGTGAAGTGCGTTGGACAACAGCAGTAACCGCGACAGTGGGAAATGAGCCACGAGCTATAGATCAACATTTCTTCGCGAAATAAATCCTGAATAAATCGTTTGATGACAATTCAAGTTCTGTCTGGCAATGTGTTCTTGCAAGGGCGGAAGTAGTGTTGTGAAAAGGTGCAGCCGCTTTCACACACACGCTCCGCGGACCGAGTCCTGGGTTATACACCATCTGAGCCTAGCAAGCCTTTCATACCTCCAGGGACACCAGTCAGTAGCCTACTTGTCCAAGAGAACAAAAACACGATCTTGTACATCACCTAGCTCACGCAGGTCATGTGGACCAAACACATTCAAATTGCAGCTACAATCCTGAATGGAATAGAACACGTGCTGCACAGGGTCAACCGTCCGTTCGAACTGTTCGAACGAAGGGGTCGCATTTTGGTCGGAAGGGGGTCGCAATTTCGAGGACTGCCAGCCACAGGCGCGTGCGTGGCGTATCCGAGGGCAAGAATTGCTTGTGCAGACCGCATTAGATTCGATTAATTATGCACAGAGAGACAGTTTTAGGCAAATTACGGTGTTTTCCTTGAGGAATAAAGAACAGTTGAATGCATCCCTATGAAAGGTTTGACTTCTCGGGGCTGAAATTAAAGTTCTTCGGGACCTAATTTTCTGAGGACGATTCTTCCAGACAACGGTAAAACACATAAGAAAGCAGAAATCTCGTAGTCTTCAAAAATGTCTTCCCTCCCAACAAGTTCTTTGAAGGAAGTTATTATTGCTGAAAGCTCAAAAACTCGCATGTGCTGCTCAAAAACCTATGGGAACAAAATGTTCGAACGTGTGATTTTCTCGGAAAATGGATTTTGAAAAACGGTTTGGTGCTTTAGAAAGAGCAAATCCTGTACTTTCACCCCATGAAAAAAGTGCATCACAGAAATGAAAATGAAGTGAGTTATGGTCGCTGAAAGCCCAAAAACTCGCTTTTGCACGAAAAATGTTCGAACGGGACAATTTTTTGAAAAAGGGGACAATCACTAAACTTTTTATACTGTTTTGATAGAGAAATATTTGAAGTTTCTGAAACTTTTACAGCTTTGCCAAAACACAGAGAGTCGCAAAATGTCGCATACGAAAGATTTTATGGGCCTTCAAAGTTGAAGGTGCGCCTTCTTAGAATTTTGGGTTTTCCGCTTCTAACAGAAGTACTTTCCGGAGAGTTAGGCAATCCTTGTAGTTTTCTGAAGCGCGCACCTCAGGCACAATCAAAATCTACCTCAACAAGTCAAAAAAATACGTCCTAAGAAAGTTATTCCCTCTAAAATTTTTTCTTCGCCGCGTCCGTTCTTCCAGCGCCCGGGTGATACCTGCCGCGCTCCAAGGCCGACGCGACGACGCGCAGACGCTTTCTGGCGCAACGGATTCATGTCTAGCACTCTTATTAACAAAAACAGGGGGTCGCAACTGGACCCCCTCGAGAGCTAGGGGGTCGCAAAAATCCCGAAAATGTTCGAACGTGACGGTTGACCCTGAGGGTGCGAACTGACGCGCAATTCGCATGGAAAAATTTGACCTCGGCGACCTATCATGCCTCAAAGCTGGCGGGTCCGGCGATCTCCGCCCACCGATCATCTGATCACTCGCCGTAGTTCAATACGATTAGATAGCTGAGAGAGCGTAGTGTTGAAGAGGGCACAGCGATGAGAGTCGCATCAATGCTCGAATCAACGGGCAAGGAAGGGGTCCCATTTCTCGGGTTCTGGGCCGTTTCTCATGGTTCTTCCTTCTTTCGTGTACCACTCACCATCCCTAGGTTAGTTTGAAATGGGGGTTTTCGCTGTGGAATTCGACGCGATTTCGGTCCTCAATTAACGTGCTGCGCTTGCCCGCTAGAAAATGTCTCAAGACCTCAGAGAACTTTGACAACACCTTGCAAGAGAATATTGCCCTTGTTGTTATACAGTGCGCTTCGTGATACATATGGACGCATCCCGAAATCTCACACATATGGTTTCAATCGGATACTTATGGTAGCATGACTGCTTTGGTGGGAATTATGGAACAAATAGTCTTAGCAAAAATTATGGAACAAATAAACTTGCGTGGAACAGCTCCCGGTATGGCTGCATTTGTGCGAGAGACCGTCCTAAAGGTCCCAAAGACTCATATCTCCATATGAACGCCCGAGTTCACATTACAAAGATAACTCACCACCTTTTGAGAGAAACTGGCCGGACCACGATAACAAATCCTTCATATCCCATTAACCCCTACCCTCCCCAATTCCGCTAAATCTCCCCAACATTCCCTCCTATCTCGCCTCCTTTCATGACAGAAAAGTTGAAGCGTATCAACGCGCTGTGCTTACCGGTAAGGAAGGAGATTGGCTCTGATAAGCAGTTTCCGATAGATTTCACAAAAACTCTTCAAATATAATGTTTCAGTTGAAAAGAAAGTCATCAAGTCAAATAACAGGGCAGCTTTTTACAAATTCTTGAACTTTCGTATACGGCAGAAAGAAAAAGTGAATCCTCTCAGGAAACCCGATGGCTCAATTGCGTTTACCGATTTTGACAGAGCCGAAGTACTAGCTGATGTATTTGAAAAGTTTACATTGATATTAACTCTTCTCCCAGCTACGTTCTAGATAGTGGCCCCTTTCCCGCAATGGCAGACTAAATCTGGTTTTCTCGCCATGAAATTTTGGAACTCATTTTACAATGGAAAACTTGTTCTTCTATGACTCCAGACGGCATTCCTTTTGTTTTCCTAAAAAAGATTGCCGTGAATCTCGCTACTCCTCTCGAATTTCTCTTCAATCTGATGCTCGTTCATGCAGTAGTTCCACTCAGCCGGCGCCATGCATACGTTGATCCTATTGAGAAAAGATCTAGCTCTTTTACTTTTCCCACCATTTCTCTAAATGCCTGGACATGTTTGAATGAGATGACCTAATATGAAACAAGTGTTGACTACTCCAAGGTTGTAGTGCATTCAAAGGAGCGTTTATTGTTAGCGGAGATGTATGTGTCATTTTATGGAAATATAGTAACTTGGAAGTAAAAATCATAACCTCTCAAAAGTTGAGCATTGGCGCCATGATGATGGTTTTTTTTACACTGATGTAGAGCACTGGATGAAACCTCACTTCAATAGAAAGACCTTCATACTGTATCACAGAGCGTGAAGAAAAGAAAATGGAAATGAAGGGAATCGGGGGAAAAATGGATATGACCGCGTGAACACACTGGACCACCTGTACTTTCATAATATAGCGAATCAGATAATAGGAATTCAGATGACAGACTGAGCTATGTTAAGCTTAGTCAGAATTACATTAATAGATAGGCCAGTAGTATATAAGGTTTTGCACGTGTTAGTTTACCATCACCAGACATCTCTTATATATATATTGATTGTGAACGTTTCGTTTTTCATGCATCATTGTCATTGGAGTCAGCCTGGTAAGTTCATGCGATGCCTTACTCTTTCAGCGATAGGATGCTTGATTAAATACTTCCTAAGAGCTCAAAAGAGAGTTAGTATGATAAGAATATAATCAAAAAATTTTGCCTTTTAATTCCAGAAACTTTCAAAGGCCTGCCATCCGGTGCCAGAACCGAAAAAGCATGGATTTGGGAACCATACATCGGTAGTCACACTTGTCACCCAGGCTCGCTACGATCCGAATTAATCCAGCATTTCATGCAATACTTCCCACAGAATGGATGTAAGTAGAGACCCATTTCACAACCAGACTTTCTAGCCTTCAAAATTGCTTCAGATCGAGCAGCGCTCTAAGAAACTAGGAAAGTTCACCGATCTGGGTTCGGCGGACGTTGGAGGCAAATTCGCATTCACTTTCAAACTCCTTAATTCCGACTGTGAGAAGGTCGTGGTGAATATTGTTTCTAAGTTTATATATATTTTTATTATTATTAATTTTAGAGTCTCCATGGCTGGACGATATCAAGAGTCAGATCGGGGTAATCACGAGCACCTCCGTGAAGTGCGTTGCACAACAGCAGTAACGGCAACGGTAATGGGAATCGCCACGAGCTACAGATCAATCTTTTCTTCGTGGAATAAACTCCTAAAAAATCGTTGGCTGACAGTTCTAATTCTGCCTGGCGATGTGTTGAAAGGGCGAAAGTTGTTGTGAGAATAGTCCGCCATTCACTATGCTCTCGGACGCTTATAATCCCGGACTTTACGCTGTCTGGGTTTAATAATGCTTCCATCCCTCCAGGGTCACTGATTGCTAGCCTACTTGTCTAAGAGAACAAAAACACGATTTGTAATACATCGCCTAACCTCTGCAACTCATTTGGGCCTAATACCGTTCAAAATGCCGCTACAAATGTGGAAGGAAGTTAGAGTGCGTTGGCGACACGAGAAGGGATAACGCATCGTTTGCTTTATTTTCTATTCATGCACTGACACCTGCCGAGTTGTGAGCTATATTCCGCAATTTCCACTTAAAAAAAAGGAAGGTGATTAGGAAGTCGCACAATGTAGCGTTTTCAACAATAGAATAGGGCAGTGTAGGGACAGAATTTACTATGAAAGCGATTGCAAGTGAAACTAGAGATGATCAGTGATGCTCGAAAGAAGCAAAAAGCCGAGAAAAGTGGCCTAGAATTGAGCCCTTCCTCACTCGTTGAATCCCCTATTATTTTTTCATCAAGGTCGTGTTCGCGCTTTCAAGGAGTTGGCCTGTCTTTTACGATCTTCCGATCTTATGGAATCTACTCGAGCACTTTATCTGGATAGGGTACGTAGGTCATTGGTAGCCGAAACTCTACTTCAGGAACTTCCTCTCTATAGATATCATTTTCGCCTTCAATGAACGCGTTTGCTGCTTTTGCACGCGTCTCTGCGTACAAGATAAGCTGAACTGTTTACCCCTTCTCTCTTATTCAATTTGGTTATACAGGGGGGGGGGGTTATTTATATTATTTTATTGTCGCACCATCAGCCCTTTTTTTCTTCGCAGAGATCTCTACGTTGACGGAAGTCCTATTGACGCATCTGCATCTCGTCAAGCCAAGGAGAGCCCTACGTAAACAACTGCTATATTGTTATTATATTTCTGATCTAATCACGTGGGTAGTTTTCTAGAGACATTCAACCTCCATATACGATAACCCCTCTACTCGCTTTTGCGGTTAAAGCGTCGTTATGTATAAGACCCATTGAGCGCGATATTATGCATCACGTTGCGGGAATTCTTTGATGTCCTCACGGTAGAAGTTGGCACTACGGAAGCGGGTTTCATGTAGGAATTCGCTTCAAATACTGGAAGATTATGTACAAAATGTCGTTTTATTGCCCCACCCCCGATGCTATGCCTGCAAAGTTTTTCAGACTAACACAATTGAATGATTGTTATGGCCAACGGGATTGAATACGAAATTAATAGGTATATTTCATTAGTTCTATATCTTATATTTTTGTTTGGCAGCATAAACGCTGGACCCCTGGTTAGTCTCTGCGGTGAGCGCTATATCATTTCAGATGAGAAATGGAACGCTGGCCCGTACCCTCAAATGTTCCAGTTCGGTACGTTCTGTCTTCCACTATCTAAAATCTTAGAATTTCGATCGCACGTTTGAAGAAAAATTCTCTGTATTAAGCCGTTGCGGTCATATACCTGACGTTATTCTGTATATTATATGATTTAAGTTACAATAATTTTGATTGATAATAAACACAATGTATTTCGTTCGCCAGAAATCCATATAAGGCAAGATGAATAGCGAGAACCTCGGTAATACCGGAAAGAGAAATATTTCCAAGTAATGAGCAACCATTTAAAATTACAACCCATTGCGACAACGTGCAACAGCTTGTGGCTTGACTCGAATGTATCATCACTTGGCGACCATTTTCGTCACCTTATTATTAGCACTATATTATTTTATTTATAGGGTATATATGGCTATCTATTCCCTTTGCATGTTCAAACAAAGCTTCGTTCCGACGAGATGAAATCCTGCTCGGTCCGAATGGGTTAAGCTTTTTAATATTATATTTGAACAGCAACACTGAAAATGGTTCCAAGGTAGCCACTATTATGCAACTTGCTGCGGCGTCAGATGAATACATACGTATCGAGTTTCGTAAGTGAAATTGCCGTCTCCCATGTCATGATCGAATATACACCAGGCCTCCTTGTGAATTTCCGCGCGTACGTGACACTACTACTCAGAATCAATTGACGGTTTTTGGATAAATATTTAAGGCAAATCTCCCTCCCCCCCCTCTGGCAGGGAACACCACACTTCCACAAAACATGAACCATCAGAAATAAATCCGTACAGCAAGATAGATCATCTTCTAAAATATCACGCTTATGAAGATCCACTCCCAATAAAGAACGGAAAACGAAGTTTAATACCCATTATGGTGAAAATAATACCATAATCCGACGGGCTTTCCTTTCTTTGGCGTTTGCTTGTTCCACCACGCAGAGGCATCGTTTTATTAATCTTGTATAATAATCCATGATTGTGTGATTTTTATGGAGGTAAGGTAAGTATGCGTTTTTTTTGATCATTTCACCGCTCGTATAATATGCTACACGCCTCGTAATACAGTATTATATATCGTCAAAACGACTCAATGGAGAGGCGGACCGCGCGCGCGTCGCCACCTCAGCCAGACGGCGCGACGCGTTGCTGCGTTCAATATATGGTTTACGCAGGCCGCCGGCCGCACATTCGCTAAGTGTAGATGCAGCCTAATGATGTCAATAAAGTACGCACATTATGATAACCAGTTGGCGCCGCACGCATTGCGCGCACAACACAGATCTGCGGCGAATTTTGATGGTGCGACGAAAATTTTCAAATTTGGCTTGATACACCACGAATATCTGAATTCTCAGCTAAATTCTATCCGCTCCATCATCGACGGCTTTCAACCTCTTTTTCTTCGTCAACCATTATCCTCTTTTTCCCGGTCTCCGGACTGCTTCCGGACAATAAATCTCGTGGCAAACTCCGCCTACTTCGGTGCGTGCCCCGCCCACCAATAGCATTTGGCCCCTTCCTTTCGCCAACCTCTAACCCCTTTTTCCCCTCTCTCTAGGACTTCTTGGAACCAATTGCGACACTTTTGGCAAACTCCGCCCACTTTAGTGCGTGCTCCGCCCACTAATAGCAGTTGAACCTCCTTTCCTTCCACCGACCTCTACTCCCTTTTTCCCGGCCTCCGGGACGCCTTGGAGCGCGTTATGGTATTTTCGCAAACTCCGCCCACTTTGGTAAAGCCCCTGTGGGCGGGGCCTCCGCCACATCATATGCTGGAACACCTTAGACATTGCTCCCCTTACACCAATTTGTTTTCTGCTCTGTAGGCTTTCTCCCAACCGAGTTATGAAATTTTTCATAAAGCACTGCTTTTTTGGAGAACGCCCCGCCCACCGGGGGTGGGTCTCCCTAATTCGATGTTACTTACCAATGCACACCTTTACCCACTTTTTGGCCCAGTTTCAAGGTCGTTTTCTAAGAGATCTTAAAATCTCGGTCGTCAGTACACTTCATGTCGACGCACGCCACGCCCACTGTGGGCGGGGCTCCGCTTAGCTGATGTGTGTTTTGTACTTCGTTGGACCTTGCCCACCCGTCCCACACTTGACCCGTCCCTCCAGGCGGATCCCGAGGAGCTAGGGAATTTCGTGACAGACATACAGAACGACAGACAGACAGAACGACAGACAACGACAGACGAAGCGCTTTATAGTAAGTAGGATACTTTTGAGATACTTCGAAATGACAAATAAGCAACCTGAAGAGCTTCTCATGGAGAACTTTAAAAAGTTAAATGTGTCACGCATGCTAAACTTAAATGGCCTCTCCAGCCCATCGGGTATAAACCCAAGGGGAAGGAGAGAAGCAAACATCTTACCGACGACCACCGTGTGCGCCATGAACCTTTCTGGTAGACGCGATTACCAAAAGTACTGCATTGCTTGCCATTTTCTTTTTACATAATTATATCCCATTCAAAAAACTTCAATCGCTAAACTTTCAAAAGATCACGCTTAAGAAGAAAAGGCGCATTTTTGCTCTCAATACCCCTCGGGAAAGTAGATGGGCAACAATCAATGATCCTTCAAATGGGACACATATTTCAATGAACTGGCGAGGTCGATAGAGCCATTGGAAAGAGTAAAAACTGAAACTTAGGATATTCCTACGAAAAGAAGAAAATAAATCAGAAAAGATGCTGAACACTGTATATACAAATAGAAATACAGAAAGCATGGGATTGGATGATGGCACGGAGTGGCCCACTTCTGCTCGTCTATCACGTGTCGGAGGCCTGAACCTCAGTGACTCGTTCAGTCCGTGTGCCGCCGCTTCTGAAGATGTCCACCGCTCACGATTTTCTCGATTCAAGAACATTTTTGGATATTGTTCTGACTTATGTTTCCCCATCAAAAAACGTTAGATCACAATCACTGAATGCTATCACTATAGAGATTAAAAGATGTTCCTCACTCGTGGGTAGGTTCTGCGTTCACCACCATCATTGTTGGCATCGCCTCGTCTTCTGCGCCGCCTTTCGCGGTGGCCATGACTGGTAGCGCTTTTCTCGCGTGGCTCAGACGACGATGTGGCTACAGGTGTATTAGCTTTGAAAATTCTCCAAAGGCGACTGTGATGTTATACCTGATGAGCTATCCCTGCACCAAGGCGCTAATGGTAGCGGAGCAGCCGGTTGATCTTCTTTCAACTTCTCCAGCTGTAGACGAATTTCAGCTTCGTCACGATCTGAACGTGAATGGGTTACGAAAACAACAAAGTGATTGGTGCTAATCAATGTACTGATAGCCACGTACTCGACTTCCACTCGGAAACATGCGAGGATTTTCACGGGAATCTAGTCAACAAGAGACGGGCGGAACTGCTAAAGTGGCAAGAGGCTTACCACGAACGAGGTCGGGGGATCAATTCCTGTATGGCAGGCGGTTTATACTAATCCCCTTCCATACCTCCGGAATCACTGGCGATGCAGAGTTGTCTGGTAGGACAAAACAGTGACTTTCACATCGGCTGGCTCACATGAGTCATTGTAGGTTGAATCGCATACAAAATGCTATTATTATTCTTAACGGGAGTGCATGGCTCTCCCTACGAGGAGGTTAATCTACGTCAAATGCTTCATCTTTTATGCTCTCATGGCCAATAAATGGATTAGGCAATTAGTTTGAAATCTGTTCTCTGAATCTTGTATCAAATAGAATCCATAGGGATAGAAAGCTCGGCTGTCCGGGTCGAATCCAAACCGCCGAGGTCCTGCGAGAATATTTCATCGCAAAAAAAGGCTGCGAATACCCGATCAGGGTCAACCGGTCACGTTCGAATCACTTTCGGGATTTTTGCGACCCCTAGCTCTCGAGGGTCCAGTTGCGACCCCCCCCCTGTTTTTGTTAATAAGAGTGCTAGACATGCGCCAGAAAGCGTCTGCGCCGCCGCCGCAGAAAGCGTCTGCGTTGCGGCGTCAGCCTTGGAGCGCGGCAGGTATCACCCGGGCGCTGGAAGAACGGGACGCGGCGAAGAAAAAATTTTAGAGGGGAATAACTTTCTTGGGACGTACTTTTTTGACTTGTTGAGGTAGATTTTGATTGTGCCTGAGGTGCGCTTCCAGAAAACTACAAGGATTGCCTAACTCTCCGGAAAGTACTTCTGTTAGAAGTGGAAAACCCAAAATTCTAAGAAGGCGCACCTTCAACTTTGAAGGCCCATAATATCTTTCGTATGCGACCTTTTGGAAAGCTGTGAAAAGTTTCAAGAAACTTTCAAATTTTTCTCTATCGAAAACAGTATAAAAAGTTCAGTGATTGACCCCTTCTTAAAAAAATTGTCCCGTTCGAACATTTTCCATGCAAAAGCGAGTTTTTGGGCTTTGCAGGCGGCCATAACTCACTACATTTTTAACTTCTAGAGATGCACTTTTTTTCATGGATTGAAAGTGCAGGATTTGCTCTTTCTGACAAGCACCAAACCGTTTTTCAAAATCCATTTTCCGAGAAAATCACACGTTCGAACATTTTGTTCCCATAGGTTTTTGAGCAGCACATGCGAGTTTTTGAGCTTTCAGCAATAATAACTTCCTTCAAAGAACTTGTTGGGGAGGGGCGAAGACATTTTTGAAGACTACGAGATTTCTGCTTTCTTATGTGTTTTACCGTTGTCTGGAAGAATCGTCCTCAGAAAATTAGGTCCCGAAGAACTTTAATTTCAGCCCCGAGAAGTCAAACCTTTCATAGGGATGCATTCAACTGTTCTCTATTCCTCAAGGAAAACACCGTAATTTGCCTAAAACTGTCTCTCTGTGCATAATTAATCGAATCTAATGCGGTCTGCACAAACAATTCTTGCCCTCGGATACGCCACGCACGCGCCTGTGGCTGGCAGTCCTCGAAATTGCGACCCCCTTCCGACCAAAATGCGACCCCTTCGTTCGAACAGTTCGAACGGACGGTTGACCCTGCTCCCGAAGGCATATTCGTGCCAGAAATCCGCTGAGCATCGTCATTCATTGCCATAACCCGCTCATTAGCTAGGGGCCCATCACAAGCCCGATAAACCTGCCTCCGAAACTATGCCTTCATTTTTGCCCCACCCGAAGATTATGAAGAAAGCATATATGCTTACTCAGAACAGTGAAATTCCCGGCATTTTCCATACTACTTTGTAAAATTAATCCAGTGAGTAGGCCTTTCCTCTCCAGAATTGCTATTCTAACCTCCAAAGGGCAACCGACCCACCTTGCCTAACACTCATCGTTGTTCCCGTTGAGCATTCCTCAACGGACGATGTTTCCCACCAGTGATACCAAATAAAAGCAAACAACTCGATGGAAAATTTAGCTCCATGGCTAGAAATCCGATCAGCCACCGTGAATCCCTCACGAATTCAGACATTATGATGACTATGAAAACATTATGACGCCCAAATACATGGCTTATTTGGTAGGCAAACATGACCAATCTACTCATTTTGATTAGTTCAGCTTCCTCCCCATCTTTGTATAGAACTTAACACACTGACGACAGCGCGTGCAACCATATATGCCGCTATTTTCGCATCACGTCGGGCGTTGTGGTAAACTACAGCAGAGCTGCCAAAAATCATATACTAAACGATTTTTTTTGATGTTTCCCTTCTGAGAAATCCCTAGATCGTCTTGCCGAAAGTTCTCACACAGAGAGTCGTTGATCATAAAGTGTTTTCTGATCCAAATGAAAAATATACTTCCAGCTCATACCTGGGTTTGGATATTATAGATTTTTCGAATTTATTCAAGGTGGGCGAAAAAAACATGTGGTCAGTTTGCTCAGTTAACAATGTACAACCCAATGGAACAATCAACTTATACAGTCACTAACATTAAAGCCACGAGTCAGGATTAGGTGACCATAGAAGGCCTTTCCATCACTAATATTTCCAGGAATGCGCTCAGAGGGGTGATGCCACACTCCTGACTCGAGATTGCGCGCCGTCAAGGCCTCTGGCCTACTACTTACAGCGATGGGTTCGTTTCATCAGCTGGTCCCGCCCACCGCGGGATGTGGTGCGTGGCTGGCCTAACGTGTGAGATCAGCTAGGTTGATTGCCGTATCAACCGATGGAACGGCTGGCATATCCGGAAAACTCGTTTGGACGTGGCTCTCCCCCGAGCAAGCCTCCTTCACTGCTAGAAGGGAAGGGGTTTCGATTTCGGTCTTGTCGACGGTTTCTTTGCGTTTTTTCTTCACTGTCGTTCCACCTCCCATCTCTACACTCAATTTCAGGCGCCATAATGCCCAAACACGAGCCTGACTTTTGCCTTTAAGCAAGTTCTAGCACATTGCCCAGAACTCTCTAGTTTTTGATACATAAAATGGGTCTAAATACGGGGTCAATTAATGAACTCACTCTCTAGTGGGGCATCTTCTTCCATTTTCCTCCTAATGTGACTAGATTTTCGCCTACATCTGTGGCTCTTTTCTTGACATGCCACTTTCCAGCTCCTCTCTTAGTGATTCTTGATGTTTGGTTCCTACATAAGCTGTGGGGCGGAAGTGGTGTAGTGACAAGTGGCGCGCTCACCACGCGAGCGGTCCGGGATCAAATCCTGGGTCGTGAGTCGCCCGGGCCAACCAAGCCTTCCATCCCTCCGGGGTCGGTTAATTGGTACCAGACTTGTCTGGGAGGATAAAAACACTGACTTGACATCGGCTGGCCCCCGCAAGTCATTGTATAGGCCACATCGCATTCAAATGCCACTGCGAATGTACAAATGGAAGTAGAATGCGTGCCGCATCCCAAAAAGGGATTGATCAACGGCAAATGCTTTATCCTTTTTTTATCCTTTACTAAGCTTTACGTGTTGAAGGCATCACATGGGGTGAAAACCACTCTTGCACTTTGGAGGCACAATGCCTTGAAGCGTTGCTCTGCTGATAGACGAAAGGTCAGGTCGCCTTCCCTCTAGATACGTATAACCTTCTAGAATCTAACTTATAAATCACGTATTCATCAATTCTTGAAGTTCAAGAAGAGCGACAGTAACGGCACTACGTGATGGTAGAGCATTCCGATAGGGTAGTCCAAGAAATTAGCCGCCGACCGTGAAACTTGGCAGAGGGCTTGATAAGGTTGCCGCGGAAAAAGTGGAACCACGCCATACGACTGAGGTAGTGATAAAGGCGGCAGACGCACGCTATTATATCTCAGAAGGTGTTATGTATCCGTAGGCTTAGCATCGCACGACACTGACTTTCTATCAGCAGAGCAACGAGTCGAAGTATCGTGCCTCTTCCGTGCAAGTGGGGTTCAAACAACATGGCTGGGCCTCCAACAAAGAGACCAGGTAGTGAACCGTATTAAACATCACAGAATCACTCAGGGAGGAGCTGCAAAGTCGTATGTATAGAAAAGAGCCACGGATATAACCGAAAATCATGAAGTTACCACTGGAACCATTTACCAAAAACACTTTACGAACTATATCAGTTAATTTGCAAATGTGCATACAAGCGAGCGTTTATTGTTAACGGAGATATGTGTGTGTTATTTTATGGAAATATAGTAACTTGGAAGTAAAAATCATATCGTCTCAAAAATTGAGCATTGGCGCAGTGTGACAGGGTTTTCCTTTAACACTGATGTAGAGCACTGGACGAAAATTCATTTCAATAGAAAGATCTTCAAGATGAAGACGGAAAGAAGATGGAAATGAAGGGAATCGGGAAAAATGGATATGACCGGTGAACACACTTCAACATCATTTGGACCACCCTGTACTTCAAATAGAATCGAATCAAATGAATAGGAATGCAGGCGACAAACTGCTTCGAAGCACTGCTTTCAAATAGCCATAAAGTATTCATTTGGGATATGAAATTTGCGGTGGAAGATGTCGTGGTATACCACGACGTTTTCCATTTTGCATTGCAGATCGCATTCTTTGTGCATATCTCTGCATATGTTCGATTAACATTTCCCGACATTCCTTTGTAATGTTTCTGTTCGCAAGAAGCTTATATAAGGGTGTCGATGTAACAATATGTTAGATTGGGAAATAAAGGATACCACCGAACGGCTACGTCAGTTTTGGTGCATCGGCCAAAACATCAGAAGGTAAGTTCAAGAAAACCCGCAGAGGTTTAACACCCGCAGAGGTGAGACGAGAAACCCGCAGAGGTTCAACACCCGCAGAGGTGAAGACGAGAACCCGCAGAGGTTAAACACCCGCAGAGGTGAAGGCGGAAGGCTTGCAAGGTTCAGCGCTTACAGAGGTGAAAGCGTGATACCAGTTCAGCGAAAAAAGGAACCCGCCGAGGCTTAGCGTTTGCGAAGGTAGAAGGGAAAGAAGGTTTCGTACCCACAGAAGGAAGTCAGAAAGATGCAGTCGATTCTCTACGGAAAACCCATAGTGCATAATACCGCAGCGCTGAAAGCCTTGATTACGAATTTCGAATGATCGTTGAAAAAAATGAAAGACACATACGACAATACGAAAAACAAGGAAGAGAAAAAAGCTCTGCTTCAAGAAATCGAGCAAATAGATCAAGAGACTCATTTCAACGATGTGATAGGAGAAGCTGTAGAGCTGCAGTTAATGTTAGGAACGCGTCTGACTGAAACTGTAAGCAATCAAAGACGACTCGAGCGCAAGTTAGGAATACTCAAAAAAGTACCTCCGGCGCAGGCGTAAGTGAGCTCTACTCAAATTCGCAAAACAGAAGCAACTTGGATGGCACTCCGTTTGCCACTCAGTTCGACGAAGAAACTGAATGCGAACATCCAGTTAGCTTCCACAGCACGGACAATGTCACCACCTAGGGTAAATGTACCGCTCTTTTTTGGAAATGAAGAAGAATTCCCAGAATTCTGGGCAATCTTCGAAACCCTCGTCCACAAGAACCCTGCACTTACCGTGATTGAAAAGATGCTTCTGCTCAGAAGAAAGTTTGCAAGGAAAATCGGACAGATCAATTCGAGGGCATCCAATTACTACCACAGAATTATGAGAGGATGATCAGAACGCTTCACAAAAAATATGGAAACAGACCAGCTAACAGAGCTAGTAGTTCAGCAACTTAACGCATAAGCAAAGGCTAGTAGAACAGCTGATAGTTGCGAGGTGTATACCATTTGCATGCTTTTGAATTAGATGTAAGCGTCTAGTTGGCACCGTTAAACGTGCCTTTTATAAAGCAGTGGGGAGAAAAAAGCTGAAGTATCCTGAGTTTTTGACAGTTGTTACAGAAATAGAAGCGATAGTCAACACACGACCTCTCGTCGCTTGCTCCCCGAATGTGGAGGATATACCACTGAGACCTGTCGATTTTATCCACAAATCTCTCAAGTATGGACTACATCACTTGATCCTGATGAGCTCCAAGATCCGACGTTTGATCCACAGTTGATACAGTCGGTCACGCAAGCAAAACAAGCACTCGAAAACAGCGAAAGAGTAGTGGAAAAATTCTAGGAAAGATGGCACTCCGAATACCTAACGGCGTTGCGCGAAATCCTCCCAGACCTGAGCCCATTGTGACTAACTATAAGGAAGCACTGGAAAGCAACTGTCATACTAGCAAGCACAGTTGCTTGCTTGTCGGTTGCCACGTACTTCATGGGTCCCGTACTGCTTCTGACTATCCTCAAACTTGCCCGTCGCCTTTGCAGTATCTTTCTGAAGTTAGCGATTTCCATCAGCTCGGTAACTCGCAATGTTGTGACAAAGCTTCTTGATGGTGTATGTTCAAAAA
>MU891192.1:0-10704 GCA_036418205.1 Ostertagia ostertagi
GACGTCATTGAACGTCGTTGGTAGACTACACCGCTGGGCGTGTGGAAGTGTGGTTGGGGCCGCTTCTTATTCCCTTCGGCTAATGACGGTCAGTGACTTCATTCAAACCACCTCGCCCTCCAGCCATCGTGATAACTGCCTTTAAAGGATGAATTCGCGATAAGAACGAAGGTCAAAGAAGGGGAAAATTGCATAGTTGGGAGACAGGCGGACCTCCTGAGGGTGCTGACGACGAGCATTTAGCATGGCTCACTCTTGGCGCGGTTGGCGGGGTACGCCCACCGACTATCTAATCACTCGCCGCAGGTCTATACGTGGCGAGTGATTAGATAGCAGAGAGAGCGTAGTGTTGAAGAGGGCACAGCGATGAGAGTCGCATCAATGCGCAAATCAACGGGCAAGGAAGGGGTCCCATTTCTCGGGTTTCGGGCCGTTTCAAATGGTTTCTTCTTCATCCCTGCTCCACTGACCACCTCTACCCTTATTTCCAATGGGTTAACCTTTTCATCGTGAAATCTGCCTTTATGGAACTTCAGGCGCATTATCCCGCCATCGGTTGCGCGTTTTCTACCGGGAAAGCGCCAACGCTATTTTTTCTTGAAGTTTACCGATGTTAATGGGCCCAAAAATTCTGCGAGATGAGAAATTCACTTTCATGAGTCATTGGCTCGCCTTCAAGTATTCCATGTCATTTTTTGAAGTATCACTCTGAATTCAAAGTGAGAAAAAGTCTATATGACAAGCTTATTTTTGTCTGCAACACGCTCCTTTTTCAGATACAAATACATTTTCATTCTGGTGTAGGTACAGTAACTTCTATCTTGGAAGGACATTCCCCATCAGCTGAGTGAAAGGTTTCGAAGATTCTGGGAAGGAGCAGAGGTTATTTGTGACACGACATGAGACTGTATTGTAGGCGAGCCTTAGTAAGGACGGTATGGTGTCGTTACTGGATATTTTGGCGACCTCGTTTTGCACTGCAGTCCTCTTCCTAGTGTCAAACTAGCAATCGTCTGCGTTTCGCTTGTTTCTCTGTTACCTAGTCATCGGTGGCGCGCTCTTGTTTTGAAGCCCAGCCTTCTTTAAACCTTTAAATCGTACACCGGCCAAATAGGAAAGCTTTTTTTTCATTGTTTTTCGTAGTCTTTTTCTTCTACGGCGTCCACTTGCTCTTTATTCCAGTTTGAGATTCTAAGCATAGGAGTTGTACCAAGTGGCCTTGAAGGAGCGATCGTATGGCTCGAGGAGATGAAGGTCCCACAGATCACGAACGAAAGGAGGAGCAGAGATGCGAGGATATTTCGGCAGAGATTCACTATGAAAAGTTGGCTCTTGGAAATAAGGGTAGAGGTGGTCAGTGGAGCAGGGATGAAGAAGAAATTTGAAATGGCCCGAAACCCGAGAAATGGGACCCTTTCCTTGCCCGTTGATTTGCGCATTGATGCGACTCTCATCGCTGTGCCCTCTTCAACGCTACGCTCTCTCTCTGCTATCTAATCACTCGCCACGTATAGACCTGCGGCGAGTGATTAGATAGTCGGTGGGCGTACCCCGCTAACCGCGCCAAGAGGAAGGAATGTAGCTCGCGGGGCTTTTCTCTGATGCGAATTGTGTGTGTTCCGCACTCTCGTCAGCGGTCTCGCTGAACTTCCACTGTTGAATTTGACCCGATGCTTATTGTAGAATCTGCTTTAAGTATATTCTTTGCTACTTCTTCCATCCGAAGCGTAGGTTGTGAAGAGCTCCGAAAGTTCGGAAAGCTCCTTCACGCCCCTCATCACTTGATTGCCCTTGAGGCATCACCTATAGTTCATTGAGTAGGTCTCCTACCCAATACAATATGGGACTTCCACATTCGTTCCCCTAGGAATTGTCGCGACCACTCCCATCAAGAGGACGCTGGACCACATTTCATTTTCTCATTGTTCCTGTTGGATTCAGTATGTATAGTTGTAGCTGAAATTCTTGACAGCAACATAACGTCCCATAACAAGCCGAAAAAAATCGATCAGTACACAGCAATTTTCTCCTACGATACACCCCCCCCCATCAGCTGTTTGTCAGAATCAGGGAAACTTTTGAGTGCATGGTGGGATTTCCAAGCGAATGTGGACACGGGTCGATGTTTTAATCGTTTCTACCTCCTCTTTCAGAAAATTTCGGCACAAAACAAACATTTTAAAAGCAGAGCCAACCGTGCATTGATATTTTCCCGTAGGGGGAGGGGTATTTTGTAATTTGGAGCCGGACCTCGACTTGAACGCATGGAGTCGTACGTTCGAAGGAAATGAAAAGTCGAAACTTTCGGCGTCGACCAATCCCTATTGGTATGGGCCATGCATTCTGCGTCCCTTCCGAATCTTAGTGGCCAACCCATACAACGATTTGCGGAGGCCAGTTGATGTAAAGGTTATTATATTTTCATCTTTTCTGGAAAGTCTGGTACCAATTGGCCAACCATTTAGAGGGTTCAGACGTTCAGCTGGTTTGAGCGAGATTCGATCTATGTAGAACTTGATGACCCCTGCTGCACGTTCAGTAAATGACTCCACTTGGCTCTATGTCGAGCTACCCCAATAATTGAAAGCTCGAGCTACCCCAATAATCGAAAACAATGTATGGGTGACCGTGAAAATCACCTGTAGCCTACATTACTACTACGGTCTTTTCAACCGGGGTTCTAAACAACCCTAAGGTTCTCACTGACGGTTGAATGTTGCACACTGAATTTCCTCAAGCTATTTATGTTCAAGTATCTCCATGGAACCAAGTGCATGGCGCACTCCAAAGGAACAGAATGATGCCGAAAAATTTTTCGTTTCATCGTCCCTTTAAAGGACCACCAATAACAGCCACCCATTTACGGATTTGCAAAATAGCAAAATATGAACAGCCTTAAAATTCGATCATTACCCCAGAAATTCCTAGGAAAAATCAGGTGCCGGGCACCGGGTGCCGCAATTCTTCAACTCAATCCGCCTGCTGTCATTGCTTGCCAGCACGGCCCGACCGACTGGATGTTCGTTTTGCTTTACAGCTGCTGTTGCAAGAATAGATGACAGACGTGAATCTGATTGGCTGTGGGAAGGGTCGATTTACTGGTTTCTCTTACTTCAGCCATACTACCCACCAACGCATTGCGGCCTACTTAATGTTTTGATTATTAAACTGTGAGTATCCGGGAAGAGGGAAAAGAGCAGAGAGGAAAGTGTGTAAGGAAGGATGCTCGCTCAAGGAAATCCCTTTCTCATGGTAAGTGGAGCAGCAATGTGGAAAGTAAATAGAAGCTAGAGATGGGTAGTTAGCAGGAAAATGAAAATAGAGAAGCTAGCGGTCTGTAACCGCACTGAAAAGCCTGACTACTTCACACATTCTATTCGATGTCGGGCGGGAATAGCGCAGTGCCTGGCGCCAGAGCTACGCATGTGTCCATTTAGGATGGAGTCCTGCCCAGATCAGCCAAATTCTTTATTATTTTGGGTTGGCAGAACAGAGCTGGCAGAGTCTGGAATGAAAGAAGCACCCAATAAGCCACTGGCTAAAATTCTGGCGTCAAGCCAAGGAACACCCAGGCGGCCTACGACTCTCAAACTGACGTCCCCTTCATGCCATTTTGAGAAATTCTTAGCTGAGCCTCGTTTCTCCACCCCTGTCGGTGAAGAAGAGATTCTTTTTCTCAATGGGGGTTAGTAATAGCGCTCCGGTGAAAAGCAACTTTTTAAGCTGCTCACGCTTCGACACCATCACAAAAGAGATTGGTCAGAATTGCTGCAATAGTCGCCTATACGAGGGTGTAGTGACAAGTGGCGCGCTCACCACGCGAGCGGTCCGGGATCAAATCCTGGGTCGTGAGTCGCCCGGGCCAACCAAGCCTTCCATCCCTCCGGGGTCGGTTAATTGGTACCAGACTTGTCTGGGAGGATAAAAAACACTGACTTGTAACATCGGCTGGCCCCCGCAAGTCATTGTATAGGCCATGATCGCATTCAAAGGTAGATGAGGGACCGGCCATGAATGTAGCAAATGGAAGTAAACACCAAAAATGGATTGATACAAGGCAAATTGCTTTCATCCTTTTTTAATGTGAAATATGGCTTACGGGGCACCCAATGTGCAAGTCACTGTCTCTTTATTAGTTTAAGTGAGGTCTATAATTACTAAGTATCTCGAACAGGAACTATAAAGAAGCTGGTAAGCCTTGGCAAGATTCGATTCAGGTACTTGGTATTAAACCCTGCACATAGCGAGTGGCACCATACCACTGTACCATTTCTGCTTTCATTTCACGTTTGGTTCATCTGCTATATGCTTCGGGTTTTGGTTGTCGAAATGATGGGCGAAAGAATTGTAGTTTCAAGTGGAGCTGCTTATCATGCGCGCGGTTCGCGTTGCAAAATCTGGATCGTAAGCGTCAGCAAGAGCTATACCTAAGACTTTACTACTTTCTTCGTTTCGCCGGTGAGTTGGTGTCAGCGTGAATAACGGTTGAGGAAATCCTCAAACATAGCTCTGCACTGTTCGAAGGTAGTGTCGAAAGTGAATGTACGGTTCGCGACTCGCGTGTGGCGAGTGTGGTGTAGGCGTGGAGGGGCGTAACTGGTCAGGTGAAAGTTCCCGACGAGGCCGTTGACGGATACTCGACCGTTATTCACCCAGGTTGGTCAGACTCTTCTCTAGGAGGATAAGACAATGTTTTGTGCATACGGACTGGCCCCTGCAAAGTCATTATAATTAGGCACTCCTTTGAACTTCACCCAAATTCCGAATGGTTGTGATAATGTTTTTTTTAATGGGGCATTCCACAAAGTGAACTTCTTGCTTTGAATGTTGTATCCTTTTATCGATCTTGACTGCTTACAAAGTTGAATTTTAGCGGTTGGCGTCGAGAAGTATTATTTCTATGATGGGCAGGCATTTGATAAACCCGATGCTAATTGATGGGGGGATATTATTTGTGTGGCACATATTGGCCTTTCGGAGAGGCAGTGGGCGATACAGAATATCTTCCTTGGCAGATGGCTATGGCCATCTATAGGGCACATTCCACGAGGACAAGACACGGCTGGCTGTGTTTAAACATAATGGGTTCATGCTTTGTGGTGTGGTGTATAAGGGAAGAACAATGCATTGTAAGAAATACCAAAAATAAGGCTTAATTATTTAGTTTGACCCGGACCCTGTGCAGCTGCTACTCGACGAAGTGCTAACTGAAACAAGAGCTCAGACATGAGGGCCGAGATGCGTGTAGAGCCGGCAGAAACGCCAAACTCAGCGTGTCCATCACCGGCAAGTCAGCGGACGAGTCGCGCGCGTACTATAGGGATTTCGCGTCAAGTTAAATAGAGTGTCTCACTGCACGTCCTACATCGCACACCACGCGCTGCAACTCGTCCGCCGACTCTGCCTTCTTGCCGCGCGACAGGCCTCCTGGGGTGTACCCGTCATCACCAGATTGCAGAGGAGGTGGTGAGCACGAGCGAAGTAAGCATCGGGTCGCCATTGTCAACTGTCGCGAAATGAATGGAGGCAAGCAGAAATGAGGATAACCAAAGCTTTTTTGCGTTCACTCCGAAGTAGTGCGATGACGTGATATTTGCCTCTCGAGGTCGTTTTACTACATAAATGGGTGAGAATGATTGCTTATACTATCTAATAAAGTGGAATTGCGGAAAGACACTCATATCTTATCAAACATCATCATATCTTTCACTGCGACAGTGGCCTACGACCAGTACGTCACACTTCTACCTTGTCGTATTATTCTATGGCTAAAATGGCTGCTACCTTGCTGACTCTTCACTTTCACCAAACTTCCTTGCGACTGCCATGCAAGCCCTCGAAGAAAGGGCCTTCCAGGTATCCGATTTTGTATGGAATCCCGGGTTGGTATCCCTATCTAATCATACACTCAGAGACTGTGCTCATGGTGATTAGATATGACCGCCCTTCCGCAGCTCCACTTTGATTAGATATTGTCACTTTGATTAGATATTATGAGTGTCTCCCCCCCCCCCCCCCCCCTACATTTTCATCTGAAAATGAACGGATCGAAGCTTCCAGTCCATTTCAAATGACGATAGATAAGTTGAAAGTTTACTCCTCGTTCCGGTCAACTTCATTTTTATGGATTTAGCTTTGGCAAATGAATCAGAGTCCGTATCCTATATTCCCCCAGGGGGACCAGTTCCCCGCCGCTGATTCTATCCTAATGCTGGGGAGACAGGGTTGCGCCCTAGAAAGCGCTATTGACGTTGTTGTAGCTACCTTCCACTGTTGCGACATTCTCACTTCTCTGAGGGGTCGCGCTGTCTGGAGCGCAGTGATCCTTTGGCACAACCCTGTCTCCCCAACCAGCGGCGGAGGCGCGTCCCCTTGCGAAAGGATAGGATACGGCTCCAGATAGCTAGTCAAAACGGGACTCATTGCACACCGTGCGGCCTCAAGATTTCATCATTGACTTCATTATATGTCGCACGCAACTTCCAAGGGCAGCTCAACGACGGAGAACACGGGAACATTCCGGAAACAATGGCGACACCAAAAACACTCAATATGATTTTAGTGACGCTTGTCTGTGCGACGTCAATTCTCAAGAAAGGAACTGCATGCCCTACCATGAAAAAAGCATTTCAAAGTAGTCAATCCTTTTTGGGATACGCTACCAATTCTTCTTCCATTCAATATCGTGCCAGTATCTGAATTACATATGGCCTATAGGTCTTACGAAGCCGAACATGGTACTAATTGAAGGTGGTGATCACGATAACTGGAGCAGTGAGGTTTCGATTACGTCATTGGATGTCAATGATGGATTAAACTCCTCAGCGCGCTGGTTGGAACTGCTTCCCGAGCAATATGATCTAATTACGTCATCAAAACTGCACCGCCCCTCCGCCATCGTGACCACTGCCTTTAACTAACTTCAAGGTATGGGAGGCTAGCTTCAGATGGGGACTGTTCTACTTAGGAGCTAACTTCACCACTCCTGCATTTGTGAACGGCGCCTCTAGCCACTGTACTATCTCTGCCATTTCTCGCGGAAACCTTCACTTTTCTTTCCATGGTGAGCCAGGCTCTGTATTGTTAGATGGTTAAAAAATAATTGTTGAAGTGATTTTGCTTTTACAACGGTATGTCCTTGAGGACTCCTGTGATGGATCCGCGGAATGTAGCTTGACCCATCACATCTTGAGGGTAAGAAGGTAGCTGACTCCCTCACATCTCGAGGGTAGGTGCGTGTTATGTTTTATAAGAGGTCGAGTGGCTCCTGGTGCACTGGCAAAAACCCGCCAGAGTCCGTATATCCAGACTTCAGTGCGAGAGTGGCGCGGTTTGCTAAGTTACTTGTGCGATGTCGCGGTTTAAGTAGGTCATGAGTTCACTGCTCCTTATTCCTCGTCAGGGAAAATCACCACATTTGATCGCCAGTTTAGCGTACTTTACTGCGCCCCGGGTTAGAGGAACGTCACCAGGTCCCTAACTATTTTCGCTGCGCTTTCAGTACCCGCCATTAAAGCACCCTTCCTATTCCCCACCTCTGCTGTCTGAGACCCTTTTTGATTATGCCACAGTTTTCACGTCGAAAAGAAAACTTCCGCTGATGGAAAAAAAGTGAGAAGTTCCCTTAATGATCCACGCTTTTCGCTGTCCATTCATGTACTTCTTGTAAGAACTGTATAATTCGAGCCAAAAACGGAAATAGAATATCCCGAAATCAATTTTTAGGGCCATCTATACTCAATACGGTATTCATGGCGCATCTTGTGTTGAACAGCAAATGTACACACTGAGAGGTAGAGTATTCTTGCAATAATGTCGAAAAATGCAAGGTATAATTGTCATAATTGAACATAAGTTATAAAAAAAGTAATGGCTCTTTTCAATAAAAACATCTGTACATCTGTCGTGAAATACATAAAAACACATGAAATAAAATAAGTGGATGGAAGCATCAATAGCCCAGGCTTTCATGCTCCGACCTAGATATTGGCACATCTGTAACAGACTATGAATCGTAGACGAAATCCATCTGTCGCCTAGGAAAATCCAAGGCGGTGGTCCGAATGCCTGATCCCTGCCTTCTTCTGCGATCACCTAGAACGTCCAAGACAGCACAGTCGAAGTCCAGCCATTATACCGACAACCACATAACCACCGGCGGCCACCCAACAATTATAGGCATTTTGTTGGTAAATACTGAAAATATTCTTTTTTGCTTTTCAAAATAATTAGTTAATTGGTAATTCCTCAAAATAATGAATGAAAATTATGCGGTGATAGCATTCGATCATTTCGAATGAAACAAATAAAAAATAACAAATAAAAAAATGAAAAAAAAAGTAATGAAATGATATAAGGTGTAATAATAATAGATATTTAATAATAAAACATGTGCGAGGGATTAGTGAAGCTCATTTGGCCAAAAAGAATAATATACGGCTCAGGAGTAATGCGATCCATAGACCGTGAAGGTGTTACCATTGTTCTAATAGAGAATGGAATTTTCAATAATTTTATAAAAGGAATACGGTAATGCGCCAAATGTGGAAGATTGGGCAAGTGGTGCATGACTCACGAGTGACAGAAGAAGTTCTCTGGCTTAGTGCGGGACAAAATTATATTATATTTTTATTACAATCTCGTTCCGGCCAGAAAAGAATGAAAAGGACACCAATTTATTCATTTTCGATAGAACAGAATAGAGAAGAAAGAGTTGACAGCAGTGAGTCAGTGGTGTCTGCGATCTTTTTGAATGCGCCTGACGCCAATTCCTATTAAGTCGGACACTCATATCGTAAAGGCAAAGTTCGGGCTCAGACCCACCTAGAAGCTCTTACCATGGCTAGTGCAAAGTTAGCGCCACCTTTCTACATCGAAACCCGTCACCAGGACCCTAGGCGCCATGAACTTCTAACAGACTCCACCAAACATAACATGGTCCGCCCACCGATCGATGTCTTGTCTGCGTCGCTGCGTTGATCTGCTATGCTCTCTCTTCTCGGACTTCTCTACCACTCTCCGCGCTCACATTATCTCTCATCTCCCTGCCTGTCTTTTGAACTTCTCCACAGCATGAGCAAAATGCTCGTATTTCCTGTGTATTTCAGGATTTTCTTTCCTTTTTTCTCCACTGGCGGTCCACCTCCCATCCCTACTTTCACATTTGAGTGGAATCAACCCATCAATGTAATCCGATTCTTGCCTTTAACATCAACATGCCCATCGCCGAGGTGTCCTTGAGCCTCGCCATAGCAAGGGCGCTTAGATACCTGTAAAAAACCAGTTATTCAACTTTAATTTCGGGAGAAATGATTTCGTTCGATTGGAAACGTGCCTTAAACTGTCCCGTGTGAAATTATGCTAGGTGAATTCATTTTTGCTGTCTATGACTAACTCTGGCTGTGAGATCTTCTCAAAATGTCTAAAGAGCAAGGCAAAAACTAAGGACTTCCTGGCAGGTGGAACAATGGCATATTGATTCGTCCCCTTTCTCACTGGATCTCCCAAATGTGCAGCTTTGGCTATCTCCTCAATGATAAGTATCATACGAAGAAACAAGCCTAGGGAGGTTTCCCCTACCCTCCCCCATAACTGAACACCTAATTCGGTTCTAATGACAGTACAGGGATCAAAAGCCTCATTTCTCGGTGTCAAAAATATGGGCTCATGTTTCATGGACTCTCACAAGTTGAAGTCTCATTTATTGATATCAAAAATAGGAGCTCAAATTTCATGGGCTCAGTGATTTGGATCTTGAAATACAGAAGCCTGCCCAGAGTTTCTCTTTGATGCCTGTGACATTTGTTACTCCGCTGATCCCGAATTTCTCTATCAACATCTCAATTTCTGGCGAGGGCAATGGTTTGAAGGATCTCCTTCACTTGAGGGAAAATACGTATTTCATCTCTTCTGCGTATTTCATTTGCAAAACCGTCCTTCAGGTCGGCAGTCACTCTTGTCTCCGTTTTACGTCTCTAGAAATCCAGACCAGAAGTTCTTCGTTTTCTCCACTACTCTCTCGACTTTCTTATGTTCCTCAAGTTGCTCGCTTTCTCCTCCATCACTTTGGAGCTAGGTCTTTCAGTGTGTAGATTAGCAGGTACACATAAAGGGAGCATTCGGAGGAAATGAAAGTAACTAAGCAAATAGTAATGAATAAAACCCGTAAAATGTGAGGGGGACGCTGACTTTATTGCTCTGCTTTTCTCATCCACGCTTGTGTCAAGATGGAGCGGACTTCGCAAGTGCAACGCTCCCCATTAGACGACGATCGCTCCCCAAACACGTGGGTTTGTAAGACACTTGGAAGGTATGGGCCGACCTATGTTTTAGGGAAGCAACATGACCACCCAGTTTTGGGTTATTCAGCCGTTTCTCTGTAGTGCTGCGATTGAAATTTTGTAAGATCGAGTATTAAGGGTCAGGCGAGAAAAGCGCGAGGCTTGAAATGCCGAGCTCCAGCGTTGGCCGTGCCAGGCGAGGAACTGTGTCTGGTGTGTGGAGACAAGGCTTCTGGATATCACTACAACGCTCTCACCTGTGAAGGTTGCAAAGGTAACCAGCAAATACTTTCATAGTGTTTATCAAACACATTACTAACCCTTTTTCACAAAGTCAAGCTTACCGTTCGGATGAGTTCGATTTGAACATAAAGGGCGAGGTCAGGAGGTTCAGGTAAGCGGCTACGCAGTGAAACGCTGTGCA
>MU891200.1:0-22134 GCA_036418205.1 Ostertagia ostertagi
ATCGTTTCGCTCCTTCCTCAGACGAACCTTATTATTTCGTCAATCCCCGGAGCTGAACCTTACAACGGATCGATCCACATCACTTGTCACCTCTTTGGCCAGAAAACAATCCAGTGCACGGCCATGTGGGCGTGAGTGAGTGTTTCTACGATCTACACAAAAGTCGGATCTACTGAGCATCTCCAAAGATTATTTAAGGCAAATGACCCGCTATCGATTATTTAGCTTAGTATGAGTGAAAGGACGGAGGAAATGATGCCAAAGGCGAAGTTGGTGAGGGGAACTCACCAAAAGGGATGATCAAATGACACCACGGACAGTTGTTGAGTGAGGAGGTCTCTCGCCCATTAAGATCGATATCATCAAAAGTGATCGAACGGCAGACAGAATACAAAAAAGGGTACAAAAAAGGCAGAGAAAAAATGAATGATGAAATGCTCGACACCGTTGGGCAACAAAACGACTAATGGTAAGGGACTTTGCCAGGAAGACGGCTCACTTCATTCAGCACCAGGCCAGCTTGGAACACAAACGCTTGGCAGGTGACCTTGACTACTTATTCATGTTCATGCTATGCACTTTGGGATTGGCACGCGGGCTTAAAATCACCGACTACGATGGTCCCAAGACATGAAAACATGTAAAGAGTTCAAAGCTTTAGAGGTCTCACTCGGAACACGCTCAAGCTTAGCAAGGCCTACAGTCTGGTGGTGCAAAAGTAACAAAAGCAATTGTCTAGGTTTGCGTTTCCTTCGGGTGCGAATCGCTACAGAGGTCACAGTGCGGTGTCGCACAAACCTGTGGCACAATACCCGCGGCACATTCACTCCAGTACTGGGATGAAAAATCCCATTAACAAGATGGGAAGACGACGAATTTGTGGGTGTAAGCAGTAAGGGACCGCGACCTTTTTTGACATGAATATGTGTAAATGATAAAGCGCACCTAAGTCTAAGGCTAAGCAAAGTGAGCCATATGGTTAGAACCTAAAGGCACAACCCAACCAGAAGTCATTTGGATTCCTTTGGTCTGTAGGATAGACTCTAGAGGAAAATCACAGATGTGGCACTCCCGTGCATGGAAATCACCCGACAAGAGCGCTAGGGCCTTGCAAAGTTAGCTGCAGCAGCTGCAATTTTCCCCGTTGCAGCAGGCGCCTCTCATCTGTTGCGCTCTCTCGCCTCATACTCTCCTCTCCGCGCTCAGTCTCTCATTGCCTTAGCACAGCCGCATTACGAAAGTGAACAAGCCCTTAACCTATTTCGACAGATTCTTTTCCTTTTTTCTTTAATGCCAGCCTCTTTTACACCAATACTTTCATATCCATGTGCCAACCATCCCAGTTTGATCCTAGGGCATGACTTTAATGCAAGGGACTGTTGGATCCTCTTCTGTCTCGAGTCTTTGCTGACGGCCCACAAGCCAAGCACAAAGCGCTTTTCATTTGCTGGAGTAAGTGTTCGAAAAAGGCTCAAAAAATCTCATCTAAACCACAGTATTGGTAGATAGGTTGGAATCCAGACCTTTTTTGTCAAGATTCGAACCAGGAATACAATCAGCTGCAAACAAAGAACCAGCTTCATACTTCATATTTCTCTTCGTAAATTGACCTCTCCTGTTTTCAAATGATGTTTTGAGGCCGTCACCATTTCCGCAGTTCACGCTGCGAATGTTTCACAAGAATGCTGGGTTGTGGCAAAACTTTCGCTCCAGGTGGGAATCGAACCTGCCCCTCTGGTTTTCCGGGCTGTTCTGCTACCATTACACCACCGGGCACTACTTCACTTCAACCCAGCTTCAATACTATTAAATGTTTACCATAGCTTACACAAACTTAGCATTGAAACATGTCTTTCTACTACTTCCCAGCATATGGAGTCCCTCGGGATAAAAGTGCATTGTCGCCAATGTGCTGAAATGTGCTCAGCTGCTGCTCTGCAGCTCGAGCGACAAATTAGCTCGATAAGGCATCGAGTTAGCAATGCATACCCATTTTGTACAACTGAGACGAGCTGGGAATTAGCTACCAAATAAGCATTTGAGTAAAGGGGAATGGGGTTGTGACAAGTGGAGCCACTTTCCAAGTCCATACTACGGGGTCAAATATCGGACTGAATCTCGCTCAGGTCAATCGAGCATTCCCACCTTACACATCCGATTAATTGGTCTCAAACTCGCCAGGGAGGTTTAAGCAGCTTCTACGAATTTATTGTACATTTAGGCGAGATCATCTTCGATACAATTTCGAACGAAGCAAAATGCGTGGCGCATCCCAAAAGGGATCTATCAACACTAAAGTTTCTATCGCCGAAGGCTCCTTCGAGAATGCGTATAAGACTGATTGAACGACCTCAAGCTAAGCAATTACGGTGGTTTGATCGGCAATTCATTATGGTTCCATCGAGATGAGATTGACTTAAGCATTTACGAAAAGTAAAAGTGAGAAAATTAAATAATATTGCCATTGCAGTTATAACTGTCACTTGCTACCAACTGAAGGATCCTGAGGACAACTGTGAGACAAAAAATACAACTGGAACTGAAAATGAGATAAAAACAAGCAGCGACGACGAAGCAAAACCGCAGATGCCCTTTTCGGAGTTCCGATTACCGTAACGTGATACGCCCACTCTTTAATTCGATTCGACGGAATAATGGTCCATTATTTCTCTGCTCATAGCATTTTCCATAGTTTTTCACTGCAAATGTCACATCCGCACTAATATCTCCTTTTTACATGGGAAATATCGAGCGCTGTCTTTATCGCGATTATCGCATTTGAAGGGTCTTCACAACAACAGGTTGGTTTGCAGGGCCGTCTTTGAAAGCGAAAGTGTGGATGATGATTGGTAGCCAGCCGAGAATAGGTTAGACCCCCTAACAATTCCGAATTGGCTTCAAACCAAATGGCACTTATACTGTCTCCTAGAACATGTTATAGTATAGTATAGTATGGTGGTAAGTTAGCTTCAATTTCAACTCCCAGTTCTTTTTTTAATGCATATTTATAGGCGAGCGGTCGCCTAAAATGGTACGGTCACTTCCTTCGCGCTAATGATGACAGTGTCCGTAAGATCGGTCTAGACTTTAACGTGCCAGGAAAGCGGCCAAGAGGACGCCCGAAGCAACGATGGCTTGATACGTTGCATGAGGATTTGAAATTAGTTGGCCTTCACCCCGATCAGGCACATAATCGGGAAAAGTGGCGTCGTAATACCAGAAAGCCCCACCCCCCTACCCTCGCCCACCGGATGGGCAAACGCTAAAGAATATGACAAGGAAAAAGCAAGCAAGCTATGACGCCTGAGGTATCGCTGAGTTCAGGGGAGGATTAGGTGTTCAAATCAGAAGTCAGACACCACTACCTAAAGGCTTGCTTATGCCTCTGCAGAATCAAAAAAAGCTTTTCAAACAGTGATCCCATCCCCTTCCTCCATCCCTCGCTCCATTTAGGCATAAAAAGGACATAAAAACGTGAAGCACTCGAAGCCAGTCGGCCTTTTCTTGGGCCGCGCCATGCATTCTATTTCAATGCAGAATTGCACTGGCATTTTGAATGCGGCCTATGAAATAACTCGATGGATTGTAAATCGTTACGACTGGAGGCTGGTTGGAATGGCTCTTGCATATTCAGTGGTACTGTCTCTAGAAAGCTATCCATCAGTACTGTCTCTAGAAAGAGGATGAGACAGCAAAAAAGCCGGCAGATACTCTGATCACCTTAATGACTTGATAACGAACGAAATTCCTAACCAGAAGATTTTTTAGCGCAGTTTTTTGGGCAGATCAAAACGACAATAACAACGGATGTTTGAATTGGGCCGGATTCATCCAAGCAGAAGGACAAGCTAAACAGCGTGGAACCTGGTTGGTTCGTAAATAAGCCAGTTTTTATCCGACATCTTACACTGTTTATCCGACATCTTACACCGCTCTTCAGCATGACACATCCCATCGCTTCTAAAATGGGGAGGGTAGTAAAAGCAGAACTCGCTAAGTTAATTCTGTCGAAATTGAAGAAAAACTAAGCTTCCACTATGCTTCCCCCTTTTGATATAATACGTAGAAAAAAGTGATACATTTTTTGTGCACTAAAGAATAAATGGTAAAGTATCCAGCGTTGATCAAGCCCTTCGATAAGCGACGAAAATTCAACTCATTTTGGCTTAACTGATACCGTACACGGCCGGCAAAAAGAGGAGCGAATTGTACCAAAGGGAGTTCCCACTGGAAATGACCCCAAGACTCCGAGCGGAAGTGCGTGGCGCATCCCAGCGATCAACAAAAACCTCGCAACACTCTCAATTAGTGTTTTGTTGCGACGACCAAGCTTGCGGTGGGCCGGTGAGAGTTTCATTTCCTTCGTTTGGGTTTCGTTTGACTGCCTCCAAACGTTTTCTTCACAAAAGGCTTTAGTGGAGACACACAGTAATTCAAAGGCCGACCCTCAAACCTTGAGTTTTATTCCAGCAAGCCCTTGCCTAGAAGCGTTAGGCCATAATAAAGTCGCGGCTGCACTCACCGTCCCAAAGCATAGAGCACATCTTCGGGGACTAAGCCTATCGAGAGGCCTGATAATTAGGGCCCCCCACCACCCGAGAACGAAAATTGCTCACGCACCTTGGCATATCTCATGCCCCACCTAAGGCTCAGTCCCGGTTTTGAAGAAAAGGAGATGTTTCACACGGTTCCGGATACATTCTTCCCACAATGCCCCTGTATCTTGCGATAGCGCCTTGAGTCGCTATACCTAAAGACCTCCAGTTGGGAGTAGACATCCGTAGAATTATACAGTACTCTATAAGATAAAACGATCCGAGCAAGCCTGCCGAGATTGTGCTGAACAAAGGTTCGTCAATGATGGTGGCGGGGGGCGGAGCGGTCGTTGCGAGGAATAATTGCCACAGCATAAGGGTCCCATGCCATGGCCCGTCGCCTAAAGTGACATGCCATTGGTCGCCCAATACGGGCTTTAGTTCCTTTCCCTCCTCAGACGCGACTTGAGTCAATTTACTCCCGTTTGCACACACACTCCAGCTCCCACGATGCTCCACCTTTCTGTGTCCGAACCCACAACCTTACTTGAAGCGCACCAACAACCGCCTCTCCTACATGCCACGAACACAACCAAAACGACAACGGAGAACTTGCTCAAAGTACTTTCGACTGCGACTACTACCGACGCGTCTCACACAATTTTTACTCGCATCCTGCTTTAACACCTCTTAAAAGCTCAATTAAGCATTCTTCACCTTTGGGTAGCGCACAAAGGCCCCATGACAGGGCGACTATTACCGCCGGAATCGAAAATTAGTCACGATAGGACATTATCGATCTCTACATTAGCAAAGGATGGTGATGACTTCACTAGCCCTATCGTCGGCATCTCGGTGTGGTCTACAAGCAACAACCCTCTCAGGGCCCAGCTATTGATCCATTACTGTTCCAAACTCTTGAAACAGCCCTTTCACCGAATTAGTGGTGAACTGCCTTGATAGTTCTTCCCAACCCCTTTATTGGCTCTCTGGGCTCACAAGTCCCATGCTACGCCCACAATGCTCGACCCCACGCACAGATAAAAGCGTCACGAAACTTCGGAAAGTCTAAACCGACATTTCGACGTACCGATAAGGGCCTCGATACGCCGGTGGGAGGTTAGAAAGAAAAAATTCTACCTGATTGTTGCAATGACTTTAAGGGATATTGCCTAGGCTTGGAGGAATTTCTCATGGACCGGTACTTTAGAATAAAGGCGATCCAATGGGCACCAATCAGCTGACTCGGTAGCTGGAAACTCGGCGCCAACAAACAAACGGAGCCCATGTGTAACAACAACAATACGACATAACCACCATGAATGCAATACAAGGGAACAATTGCACATATTTCGGAGCATATTACAACGGGGAATCAGAACAACATTTGCCTCATAGTACCTTCCATCCCTACCTACTCATACTTATGCGTATTCATTTATTATTACTTTTTTAATTTAGTTTTTGTTCTGGGCCGGCAGCGGCGCTCGCAGTCGGCCAAGTGGCACGCTCTACAACATGCGAGGTAAGGGAACGAATTTCAGGCTCGTTCCGAGGTATCAGCCTTCCAACCAGGGTCAAGCGTGCGTTGAGGAATCCTCGACACGTCGCAGGGGGGGGGGTCGTATTGGCCCGCTGGGTGGAAGAGATCGAGCCATTTTGATGCAGTGGGATCATCACCGTCGGAAGACAAATATCAAGGATGAGTCGATGCCAGGCCAGAGGATTTCCAATGAAAATGATATTTCACCCACACAAAATTTTCGTGATTCTGAGGCGTCCGGTAATTCTTAGTTACTTCAGTGTTTTATCACCACACAAGTTAAAGAATCTGAATTTCGCACGCTTTCCAAGAGATATTTCATCTTTCAAGTAAGACCCCGAATCTGAAGGGATGTGAGGTACACGGCGCATCCGAGAAAGGGTCTAGTTGTTGCGCGCGCTTCAACTACGGCTCCTTGGACAAACAACCTCAATTCAGGAACAATCGAGAGAATTCTGAAAGTGTCCGTGCGCATTTACAGGGAGGTGTACACCATTCAACATTGCGTTAACGGACTCTTCAGGGTTAAATTTATAAACATGTAACCTTTAAAGTTGAGAAACGCTAATCAATCACTTTTCTTAGAAAGAGAAAAGCAATGATTCCAAATCTGCTCTTACTTTAGTACATAATCGCCCTTAAAAGGATATACAGCCGTTGAAATAGTGCCAATGTAGCGAAAAAGTACCTTTCGGCGGTACTCGTGCGAAAATCCTCAACGTAGCCGTTTTTTTAAATACTGGACGTTTGGAGCAGTTCTAGTAATCGCATTTGATAGAGCAAATCTTCTAGTTTATGATCAGGCCCGTATTTACTTTTTGGATTGGAAGAGTTTTGAACGGAGTTATGGCTTTAGGAAGTAAAAAAACTCGCACTCATCACAAATTTTCCTCGTTAATTTTGCAAAAATCCTCAACGTGGCCATTTTTTGAATACTGGACGTATGAAGCTGCTTTAGCGACCGTTTGATAGAGAAAATCTTCTAGTTTTGTATGACGTATCAACTTTTTGAATTTGACGGAAATGAAGCAAGTTATTGCTCCGGAAAGTGTAAAAACTCGTGCTCGTCTCGAATTTTCCTCGTTATTTGATCTAAATTTGTTATTTCTTATAACTTCCTGTAATTTCAGTACTGATTAGAAAAAGCTCTTCACAAAACTTCCAAATCTGCTTTCAGATTGAAAATTCGTCATATTTGAAGAAAGTTATAATCATTTGAATATTTGTTCAAATTTCAATAGTAAATAAGCTGCTCCACGGTCAACGCCAAAGTCCAGTCAACACACAGCTGGCGAAGGCGGTTAAAAAGCTTCTTTCAACTGAAGGGCTACGTGCAAATTGAGAACCACAATCTGTGTAGTACTAGAATTTGGTAAGTCTTGTGGAGGAAATAAATAAAGAAGAGATGTTGTCATAGTATGCCATTTTTAGTGGCTAGTTTGTCGTTTTCTGGTCTGTTTCTCGTTTGCTCGTTTGGTAGGACTCATCAATAATGATTATTCTTTGACTTTTTCACTTTTGTACTTCTTAAACGAATTTTAGGGCTTTTTATGAGCAGTTTTGGGGGAGAATTAAACAAGCTTTTCAACCTTTTCATAGTTCGGCTTTTGAAGAGGGTTGTTTCATGGACTTCGGCCTCCGGCGGAGGGTGGGGGGGGGGGGGTCGTATTTCCAAATTTTCCTCGAACGCCTCGCTTGACCCTGCTCATCCCTCCGGGTCGGTGATTGCCAGAATTGTTTGGAGGATTCAAAACACTGACTTGTACATCAGCTGCCCCCGTAAGTCATTGTAAAGGCCACATCGCATTCAGGTGCCACCACGAATGAAAAATGAAAGGTAGAATGCGTGCCGCATCCCAAAAAGGTTTATCCATGGCTTACGGCTTTATTTATAGTAATTACACTTATTTATTTATTACTTTTTATTTTCTGATTTTATGCCTTGTTTGCTTTGATTCTCTCGGTCTCTCATGACATGGTCGACATTCGAATGATAGTTTATATTATGAGAGAAGACCATGAGCGAAACGAACTAAATACAGGCTGAGTCACGGTGAATGCGACGCATAAAAACAAACGAGTAAACAAAGATAAGCTGCAAGCTACATAGTTGTGGAAAGTGCATCGAAACTCAGTAAAAAGGGGCTTCCCGACTCTACGCAATGAATAGAACTTGACAGCTGGGGGTCAGGACGGGCGACGTCGAGCGATTCGATGCGATCTGGCGACGGACGTATCGGCGCGGCTTATCGCACACGGCGAACAACTCGTTCATGCCATTTCTTTGCGTCACAAATAAATGACTCACGACTCGCTGCCGATTCATCGTCAACCGATCCTTGTCCGTCGGCACAAATCACGCCTCAGCTTGACTAACACCCACTGGGCTACTTATGCACGAAACGGCAACAAACAAAAAGTTGACAATATGCGAAATCGATTCATTCGCATAAAAAACCATGTCTAGAATGTTACCATCAACACATTCTTGCTCTACCGCCTGACAGCAGCTTAGTGTAGCCAAGTTGAAAACAGCGCTATCGCAAGATAACGGGGGAATCGTGACTTTGACAAAGCATTCAAAGCACATGAAGCATTTCCATCTTGTAAAAGCGGGACTAAGCCCTAGTCGGAGGAAAAGGGACTCCAGCCTTCATTTTTCCAAGCTCCTGCCCCTTTCTAGGCTTAGTTCTAGCGGACGCCCCTGTGCTTGCGGAAGAGTCAGGAGGGATGAGCCACGCACTCGCCATATATAGAGAATGCAGGGGTGGCTCATAAAGAAACACAAAGACTGTTTTCTGTGATGATGTTTGATCGATGGTTTATGGAAAATCTGTTGACATGAGAATCTGATAATAAATACACGAGGATGTATTCGTAATGAGCGGGAAGATTATCGATATGGAAGAACAGTGAAGTGCCGAAATGCACGGTAGAATGGGCGCCTGCGCTGGGGTTCTCCATTTCCTAGGCGGGGTACCCACCGGGGGAGGTTCTCGCACCCACAGCAAAACCTGCCCCGAAAATGACGCTTAACACGAATTGTACCGCTTCTGCCCCTAAACAAATAGTGCACACATCGAACGTGGAACCTCAATTTGGACAGACCGCTTTCTTTCGGTCATCCATAAACCCCTCCCACCGCGAGGCAATGGATACCAATGGTAAGCATGGTTTCTGTGTTCCCCTTGCAAATACGAAACGACTGGAATCGAAAAGAGCGGAAAATCAGCTTACTGACAACAAGAGGTGAAGCACCCATCACCTACCTAGCAGCAGCTGTTATCAGTTTACTGTTTGACCACAAATCTTCCAATGCTGCAAAAACAGCTGCTCAGGAAGATTTGTTACCAAACAGTGTGAAAGCAATGAGCGCAATGTGGGAACATCTGAAAGGACACAAAGTCTTGAAATGAAGACGCGAGGGCGGTTGAGGCTCTCTAGGTCGTTTTCAGAATGCGTTGCAGGATCAAGTAGAGGGTTCTTCACTGGCTAGAGATATTGCAATATGGCTCCGATGAATTGTAGCAAATACCTACTCGTCAGCTATCCTACAATTTCTGAAATGGTAGAAGCAGAAAGAGATGCCGCCGCTACCATGTTCACGACCTGGATATGGAGCTCCGGCCCTAAGCCATCTGCACGACCAGGCATACATACAGGACATATATCTCTTTTACGGATTTTTGTGTTTATTGTGTAGAATTCCCCATGAAGATAAAACGCGTTGACCGACAGCTTCGACAGACAGTATGCATTCGAATGCACTTGCTTCTTGGCGGGGACTTCGGATGCGTAACGCATCTCCAGAAGACTGTTCAACCCATTCAATTCATGCTTTTACTCTCACGAAGTGCTGATAAGGATTATCAGAATGAGCTTTCTCTCTTTGAAACCTTTCGCATGTATAAGGATTATTTGTCCTCACGTGACCCTGTCGCCTTTTTCTGATACCCAACCATGTTAGGAGCTTCACTTGCTTTCAACAATCCCAGATACTCCTATCCCTCAACTGTTTTGAAATTTCATGATTGTTCACAGAAAGCCTAAGAGCATGAAATCTATCCCTCCTAATGTGAAAGCCACTAAAAGGAACGGAGGTAGGGTTGCTTTGAATATCAAAGGCTCCAAGCTAATATCAACTATTGCGATGACCCCATCCATCATATGATAGCTGATATAGTGTTATTTTTTCGGAAATTTTTTAAATTCGTAAAAAATCACTTTCAAAAAGTTCTGTTCCAATAACGTGTGCATTTGTAAGAGTGATGATTTCAAAGAAGGTGTGACGATAGGCGGCGCCGCGGGGCCGTATGGGTGGGGACTGCGAGGTAAAGGCGGGGCAGTGGAGGCGCCGGGACCGACTTTTGATTGAGCTATTGTAGCTTAGCTCGAACCAAGAGAACAAAGCGAAAGGATGAAGGTAGAATTGATCAGACGGGACACATTAACAAAGAAGGCTTTATGTGCGACGATTTCACTGGAAAATCATTTTTTCTTTCTCTACCGCCTTGATGGTTGAAGCGAACTACACAGACTACATACTGCTGAATGGAAACTGCCTACAGTGCGCAAATTTGCACATAAATCAAATATCCGCCACGACAAACGGTTTCCAAAAGCAACATCGTCTAGACGGAGAGAAAAGCGATTTGCAAGAACGGAAGAAAATGGGAAGTAAGGAGGATCACTAAAACTTAAAAAAGACTACCGGAATGAGACAGTTTCTTTTTAATTTCGTTTCGGACCACTTGAAATCAATACTCAACACTAACAAATGTTTCACAAGAATGCTGGGTTGTGAACAAAACTTTCGCCCCAGGCGGGACTAGAACCCGCACCTCTCGCTTTCCGGGCAAGTGCGCTACCAGTTACGCTACCGGGGCACCATTTCATTCCAACTCAGCTTTTCATGGTATACGTACCATAGCTTTCAGCACTCACACGTATAACGTGTTGAGCCGGTTAGCCGATATCGGCAATGACCGCGAGGCTGAAAGCTTTAGCAATGATTTTTGACTTGTTTTGTTTGTTAACTGCTGTTTTGGCCGCAGTTCGCCATGAAAAGCGCTGAGTTGGGATGAAATGGTGCCCCGGTAGCGTAACTGGTAGCGCACTTGCCCGGAAAGCGAGAGGTGCGGGTTCTAGTCCCGCCTGGGGCGAAAGTTTTGTTCACAACCCAGCATTCTTGTGAAACATTCGCAAGGCGAACTGCGGCCAAAAACAGCAGTTAACAATCAAAAACAAGTCAAAATCAACTAGACAAACGATTGAGCACTCGGTAAAATTAAACCCTATTTTGGGATGCGCCATGCACTGCTTTCATTCAGAATCGTAAAGCTGTTTGAATGCGATTTGTTAGATGTAATTACTTTCGGGGAACAATCGAGGAATAAGGGAGACAAACCACTCCCTGACAAGACTGGTACGAAATGACCGACACAGAAGGGATGGAAGGCTTTGTTGGCTTGGACGGCGTAAATCCAGGATTTATTCACCGGAGCGCCTCCTTGGAAAGCTACGGCACTCACCACTCCATCATTTTTATATGTGATACAAAAAGAGACAAGATGAACAGACAAAACCCATGGAATTAATGGTACAAAACTGTCCAGCTCCAATTTTTCAATGTGGGCGATAAGAATGGAACAATTTTGAACTAACAAAAAATGCACTATCAATGGGTTCCCGGCTACTACACTTGAGTATAATGAGACTGGGATTCCTTCATGTAAGTGTCGAAATTTCTATGCATACATGGACAAGAGTCAACCTAGAAGGACTGTTCCCGCAGAGTACGTACACACAAAAAACTAAACCTCTAGCATTCACTCTATGTGATTGTATGCTTCACACCATATCATACTCAACCATTGTGCGTTCCAACCTTTCTACATGAGCTGTCATATAATTGTACGCCACTAAGTATAAATATTTGTGGGCAAAATCGAAACATTCCATGAAATTAACTTTCCATTTTCAGCGAGCGTAAATGAAAGATTATCAGCGGACCTTTCTTTTCGGAAAACAGAATTGTGAAAGTATGGACGCAGTGGCAACTGGCGTTTCCAGCGTTTGCATGATCTGTAGATTGAACCTCTGGTTCCTATCAAGCCTTATCGATTTTCCGACCCTCCAGAGTCAGTTGACTAGCAGCAGATTCATCCAGAAGGACAATGGACAATCTTTTGATTGATACATACGCTTGTAATCCTATCACATTGTGTAGATAAAGTGGAATTTAAGTTTTGGAAGGAGATTTGAATCTCACAATTTTGTTAAGCTTAAAATATAAATTATTTTAACTATTGATTATTAATATTTATTAACATATGTTATCAATTTATATCTAAGCAATCTATATCTTACAATTTTAGAGGGAAGTCGAATGCGCGGCGCATCCAAGAAAACGAGATTGATCAATGCCGAGGACTTTATGCTCCGTAAAAATTAAAAGAAGAGAATTCAGATTAGCAGAAAAAGGTTACTGAGTACCTCAATGCAAATGTAAGCTTGTACGAATATTGAAGCTTTTCTTTCTCGGTGTTCTGAGCGAACTTAAGTTCTACAACTTTATGTACTGAGTAGGTTAGGTATAGATATTGATCGACCGGCTGGGTGATTTTAGAGCGCTCTCGTAGTACAAAACAGGTAACCAATCACTTATCATCTCCATAAATCATAAAAAGCCCTCAGCGTGCGTAGTCGACCAAAAAAGTGCTCGTCTTCTCTGATAATCGATAAAGATGTAAAAAAGGTTGCGAAGCAACAGAGATGTACTTTTGGATGAAAAAGATGAAAGAGAGAAATGAGGAATTGTTGGAGGAGAAAATAGAGAATTCTGTGAAGCGAAATCTGAAGGACAACGAAAGTGATAGCAGACAAAGAAGTGTCATCGAATCGAGGAGATGGCATTGGACAGTTGCTAGAAGAACAATCGCCGATCAGTCAAATATGATTCGAGCGCACACGATCGATGCTGTGAACGAGAAGAATGATTGATGAGGGGAAGGAAGAGCGACTGATTGGGAACAGTACACAACGGCCGAAGGTGCTGCGATGCGAATAAGCTGGATGGCCGCCGTTGGACAGCTGACCAGGCATGAAAAGCCCCACGGAAAATCAACGGCGAAAAACGTCTAATGACAGGATGTCGGACGAATTACACTGCAGACTCATAAATTACCTCTTCAAACTGGAAAAGGAAGTCAGAAGTTGATTGCAGGGCAAAGAAACCCCCCACTCATCAGGACGGGCAACAGGTAACAACCGAAGGTCGTGGCGACGACAACCACGTCCGGTTGGTGAATGCTGCCGGTTGGAGAGATGATTCGTGCAGGCGCGATGACTTACGCAGTCACTAGGCCGACGAGTTACGAGCGAGGTGAAAGCGGATTAATGTTCGAACTCGGGAATGACGACGACGACGACGACGACGGCAGGGCGCTGCCGTGAGGGGCAGATCGATACTCGGCCACGGCCCCTCGATGACCCATCAGACGCTGTCCCTCTCCACTAATCAAATCGACGCCATTCAACCAGCTGCTCCGGCTCACACTTGGTCTCTGCGGGAACTCGGCGCTAAAGCTGGCTGTGGTGATCGCAGACTGTTTGGGAAACAATGCCTTAGGAGGGAGAACACCAGGGCTGCATCTTGTTGCATAGGTCCTAAGGAGGGTAGAATTAAGAAGGAGGGAAGCCGGATAGGGATGGCTTTTTGAGGCTTTAATTATAGCTCCCCTACAGAAGTGGCAGGCCATGACTTGGCTTATTAACGAACCAGCTAGGGTTTTTTCTGCTTCCGCCAGATTGCGGGCGATTTCCGGAAATCGGAAATGCGAAAGGGCGACATCACTTTGCCATAGTCTGCACCGCTGAACTGCTAAAGCTTTGCGTGGGTGTACGGCACAGATCTCTGATGGATGGATTCAGCAGCCGAGTACGACATTCATAAGTGATGCATGGATTATCGTCGTACTCGGCTGTGCTCGATGGGTTCATAAAGCGCCGGCTTTTGCAGCCATTGTGAAGACACAATGGGCCAGCATGTCGGGCTGACCAAGTGAACGTTCACGAAGCTTGCAAGAGAAAGAGACAGCGAGAGTGCTGACCTAATTTCGCAATGTTTTAATGTGAATTTGTGCGCTGTTGTCGAGTTTTCATTATCGCGGTCGCCCCTCCGACCACGCCTTTTTCGTCGGATCAGCTGTCGTCGCGGAAAAAAAGCAGCAATGAGCGCTAAAATGCTTTGAATGGGGTCAGCTCCGTCTCAGTGGGGACGGATTGCCCTGATATGGCTATTTGTGTACGAGACATTTCTCGTGGGCTTTCTGGCCTCGGTGGTTTTTCACGAGTCAGCCATGTTGGGGTGTGGTTCGCTAGGGCAGAACAAGACTTTTTCGGCTTTCGCGGCGCAAAGCTTTTTTTCGGTACGGGTTCCCCAGGTCCACCACTGATCAGGGGCCGGATTCAATCCTCCCCAAAGGGTTGGGGGACGAAAATCCCTTTAAATTTTCTCTGTCTTCCCAACTGGGATTGTCCTGATAAAGGGCCTACATTTAATGTATATGTGTGTAGGTCAAAGTAAACATGCACTTGAAAATGAAGAACGTAGTATAGCATTTGGGGGGGGGGGGGGCACGCGGCGGCGAGGCAGTACTGCTCGGCCTGGCATGTTCGGAAATCAGTGGGCCAGGGGAGAGTTAGTAGGGGTGGGGGTGGGGGCAGTCACTTGACATGCGTGAAAAGCTGGAATGTTCGAGTTTACACTGTCTCGCTCGAGAGAGCCCAGGTGAGCAGACTGCCGCGCCGCCGCGTGCCCCCCCCCCCAACTAAGTTAGCACCGGAAAACTATCGTATATCACTCAAAAACAAAAAACATAAATGGAAAGGATTAACGTCCCCAACGACCATTGGAGAGGATTTTAATCCGGCCAAGGAGCAGACAGTGGGGTCTCTGCAGGGAAAATTTCGCGAGCGAAAAAGCGTTCCTGCCCTAACTCGACCCATACCCTGGATTGTATTTAGCTCCAGAGGAACAGTGAATAGCTTCTCGAAAAAGTAGCCAAACTTCCTTGCTCCGCCTGTGCGCCACACATACGACTCTCATCGAGCACTGAATATTTGGTTTAATGTGAACCAAACCTGCAACTACCCAGGTGAGTAGGTAACCCTCGTAACCCAAATTACCATAGAGGATTGCGTAGTCGTGAGTAGATCAGTCCCTTGAATTAAAGCTACCTTGTGAGCCTTAAACGGCACCAGCTGCCAGTGGGCAACCCAGCCCTTCAAAAGACATCCTCTCCTCAGCTCTTGTGCATTCCAAGGGTTAGATGGTTTCCAAAGCATAAGATGCTGTCTATTTGCGACCGCAGAGATGGTATCCTATTAAGGAGAGGAGGACAAGCACTAAGTGACGACGAAATCCCAGCTGGTTTTCATCCGAAGAAACGTCTACGTAACGACACCGCAAGACGAGCGCAATGTGACAAATGTGGCGATACGCGATGAACTGCAGGGCGACGGACTGTTAATGGAGAATCACAGTCACGTCACCGTTTCAACGGCTGCTGTTCGGTTAGGGAGTGGTGAAACTAGTTACGGGAGTTACTGTAGAACTCATCTCGAACAGGTTTCTTCCGAAAGCAGCAGCAGCAGTAATAGAATTCTACGGCGGTTGATCGGTGTAGTGATGTCAGTTGACACCCGATCCCAACGCGAAACACCCAGATGAGTGTGGGAGCGAGCGAGAGAGGAGTTCGAGCGTCGTAGCGTCCATGTAAATTTGCTAGCAACGGCACATATGGCTAGCGTGCCTTGCTCTGCCAAGCCTTACATCTCGTTAACGTCCTTGCCTCAAATTAAATCCTATTTGGGAGATTTGCGGAGCACAAGTGGATGTCCGGCACGTCACATGGGAGGAATCACAAAGAAAGCACTTAGCCCCCGTCCGAATGAATGACTGAAAGAATATTGTGCTCAGCGCTATCTTAATATAGTCGAACAAGGACAATGCTCAAGAAGGGGATGAGGGTTGAGGAAAAAGAGAGGAGCCAAAGCAAAGCTCATGACGGAGGACTTGACAATTTTGCAGACCGCAGACGTTAACTCAGCGAGGAAAATCACTTAATGCAATTTGATGAATAGAACGATGTTTGTCTGCACGTCCGTCTGGAAAAGTAAAAAACGTTTCAGCAATGATGAAAAAGCAAAATGAGAACCAAGCGAACCTTCATTTAAAGCTCTTTGCCAACTACATAAGTTCCCCTTCAAAAGCGAGAAAGTGTCGGGTGCAGACCAAACACCACAACTGACGACGGCCTCCAAGTAAATCTGGTTAGAAGTTGTTCATAGTGATAGCTGATTTCTGGTAAATGATAGTTGTAATTAGTGACAATCGATAGAATACAACTGCAACAGGCTAATCATTTCATTGGCAGAAAACATTAACATTTTGTGAAGGCACCGTCACTTGGTGCATGGTCTGCACCCGACACTTTCTCGCTTTTTGAAAGGAGGAGGTATGTCGGCCACTTATTCTGAACGAAAGTCTGCGAATCGCTCTCGAGACTTCTATTAATACCAGCAATTACCGTCACGGGTCACTAATACCCCGCTGGTCTTGGAGCCTTTCGTGCCCTTACAGAGGAAATACTGCAAAAACAGTCCAAAAACGATGGTTGTATTCTAGAAGTAGGAAGTGGAAAGAGGAACTTGAGCCTTTAATGTGAGTGTTTTCAGTTCTGTCAAGTCAATTAGGTGTTTAACTTTGATGTTTCCAATTCCTTCTCGAAAGGGAACTTCCATAGAAGTCAACAAAGACCTAAGTGGTTCCACTCTCACAATTCTGACGTTGTTTAGAGGATATATCGATTTATATTAGGGAATTGAAAAGGGGGCGCTATCGCAATATACGGGGCATCTTTCAGGACGAAGCCTATGAGGGGCCAGGAATCTGAGGAAAATGAAAATGGCTCACGCACCTTTAGTCTCGCCTCCCCTGCCTAAGGCTGAGTCTCATTTTTAACAAAAAAGAAGCGTTTTACGCAGTTTCAAATGCACTGCCACCACAATGCCCCCGTATCTTGCGATAGCGCCGAAAAGGGTTTTTCCTGTAGAAAGTCCACAAGAAGTATAAGGGCACTACGGAAATGAGAAGGTAGTGGAAATGTCGCGACCTGACAGTAAGTCTGCGGGCCGGAACCCGTATACGCCACTCAGGCCGTGCACCTTTCCCAGGCCTCCAGTCAATGGGAGACCTGCTTAGGAGTCATTACACAGCTCTAGTACGTGTTTGAGTGCTTTTTTAAGCGAATGCGCGATCAATCCCACACGATCGCATTAACCCTGAACACTCATGCTTATCCCATACGAGAACTCTGAAGGCTCCGGCGGGCAGTAAATGACCCTTATGAACGAATATCAGGGCCCAGGTCCGAGTGACGTAAGCCAGGGTTCCGAAAAAATTAATGATTGACATTCTCCTCAAAACCCATTCGAACAACAATTCTAACAACAATTAATGAAGATGGTTTTAACAATAAGTAATGAATTACAGCCGAGGCGGAAGTGGTGTAGTGGCAAGTGGCGCGCTTACCACGCGAGCGGTCCGGGGATCAAATCCTGGGTCGTGAGTCGCCCGGGCCAACCAAGCCTTTCCATCCCTCCGGGGTCGGTTAATTGGTACCAGACTTGTCTGGGAGGATAAAAAACACTGACTTGTACATCGGCTGGCCCCCGCAAGTCATTGTATAGGCCACATCGCATTCAAACGCCACTACGTACAATGGAAGTAGAATGCGTGCCGCATCCCAAAAAGGGATTGATCAACGGCAAATGCTTTATCCTTTCGCCCTTTAATTGTAGTTGTTCGCGATACAAAGTCCTCTATGAGAAGGGAAAAGAAAGGGGGGGGCGAAGTATTTTATTTGTCTAGTCTGGCAGACGGAGTCTTTGCAAGTAATTTGGCTTAAGTTCAATAACTAAGACATGGTCTGCTCACCAACCTGAACAGTTCTCTTTTCTTTCTACACGAAGGCGCAGAGGATAGGGAGATTAGGAGAGGTGGGGTTCTAAAAAAGGGTTGCTTCCCTCTTGCTTTGATCCACGTAGGATATCTTCATCAAGATTAAAGGCATGCCCCAGGATCACATTGTGGCTTTTGTACACAATGTGATCCTGGGGCATGCCTTTAAATGCGAATGTATGGTGCGAAGTGGGCCGGCAGTAAAGAAAAAAGGAAAAGAATCCGTCGAAAACGCTTAGGTTAAGGGCTCACTCACCTTCCTAATCGGCTGTGCTAAGGGAATGAGAGACTAAGCGCGGAGAGGAGAGTATGAGGCGAGAGAGCGCACAGATGAGAGAGCGCCAGACAACAGCCTGATAAGAGAAAAAATCTGCAGCTTGGGCAGCTTACTTTGCAAGGCCCAAGCGCTCTTGTCGGTTGGTTTCCGTGCACGGGAACGCCACATTTGTGATTGTCCTCTAGGGGTCTATACTACAGACCGAAGAGAAGCGTTCACACGACCTCTGCCTGGGTTGTGCCTTTAATGTTGACGGTGCCGGTTGCGGACTAAGCGCATCGCCCCAACCAGGCTAAAGCTTGAATCGCGTGCTTTTTTAACAGCTTTGCTGAGCACCCCTCCCCCTCAAGGGGAAGGATTCTGGGGGACCCGGCAGACACGATTTGTTTAGACATGACTTAGACGCCTTCTAATGACACCTCCATGAAGAAAACACGAAGACATAGAGCAACACACTTATTAATTAAGTACTTAGCGCTGAACTCGTGTTCCTTTGAATTCTATTCAATGCAATGCGTAATAGTATTATTGAATAAAGCGAATATAGCTAAAACTATGAAAATGGAGTAGAATGAGTTGCTCTAAGCAATCAGATTGTTTTCTGCATGGTAAAAGGAAACAAAATCGTTGATTGTCAACCATTGGATTCGCGGAAAAGGTGCTGCGAAAAGCTGAGAGCTCGACCGCCTCCTTGTGTCACTGCTCATTTTCCCTCAGGACCCTCCATCGGTAGCAGATGTGACAGATCAGCGCCGCTTTGCTTGCTGATGTGAGCGGTAAACACATTCTGGAAGTTTGTTTATTCCGGGAGGCTGATATCCGCTTTCGATGATGTATTTTTTATAATTATAACTACGACTCAGACTGGCAGATTTAATTTTCCGCCGCATATAGCCAGATCTACTAGCAGAGCGAGAGCAAACACTATGCAAACTGATGAGACCTTTAAATTGTATTCCATCTCTGAAAATGTATTTATGTACATATGGGAACTCTGCACACATAGTCCTCCTCATTGGTCAGTCTATCTTAAGCATATGTAAGGAGGGGTGACTACTGGGAAGGAAACCTGCAGCCGGTGCCATTCTCGCTTACACCAACCCACAAAGCTGATTTATTTAAGCAACAACCCAAGATCAAATTGGTAGGGTAGCAGCAGTCGAAAATGAGTTTATTGACTATGAGCTGACGAAAAATGAAAAAAAGAAGCACAGCCTTCCCAATGAACGAATACTCTATCTCTTTCCCCCTTGAAATGATGGAGGGAGCAGTACGGACGAGGTTGACTGAGTTGCTTGCTCATGGCTTGACTAGAACATGCTTATTTGGACGGAATCTTCACGGTCCATGACAGGTGGCGGACGCCGGAATTTTGTGACGAAATGCATGGTAGGTACGGATCCACGTATCGAACGCACGAACGTGAACAGGATTCACTTCAAACCTTCCCATGAACGTGGATCCGTACCTACCATGCATTTCGTCGCAAAACCACTTCCGGTCCCGCCCACTGGTCCATGGTCCGTGCAGATGTGTTTAATTACAGCTCGTATGAGTTTCCACTGCGTTGCGCGTCACGGGCTGTGTGCGAGATGTCTCGTCCATGGCTCACGGTTAGCCCATTTACTCACCCTGTATAGCCCTAAGTGCCATCGTCGCGCACTTCCGAGACGCGACAACGACACAGCTGTGATACTCGCTGCTACACTATCCTAACCCGCTTAGTAGATTGTCCTACACGAACACATCTGGATTACCGCTTTAGGGGCCAATCCTTACGCTGAATACGGAAACTGAAGTTCAAACTATGTTTAAGGATGTTCGTGTATAGAAGTAAGGAAGAAAGCATGAGCAAATGCCCGGGAACCCAGGAATGGATCTTTCCTGGCTGATTTTGCCGCAATTACGAGCACTCTCTTCGTGGAGTACTCTCATGCTATGTCGTGGCGTACCGCACCACTGCGACCAAAGTGAGCCATGTTAAACGCGATGTCAAGTTTTTCCCTGCCAATTGCGCGTCGATCCGCACCCTCAGTATGTCCGCCTTTCTGTCAGTTAGGCAATTTTCCCCTTCTTTCCTTCTTTGATCTTCGTACTTATCGTGGGATCTTCTATTAAGGGTACATTTTTGGGCGACACTCACACTTACCTTTAGGCAAATGTGTGATGTGCCTTTGCGATCAGTAATGTACCAGAATTGGGCGCAAACGTACAACTGGAACAGAGAAAGAGTTTGAAGTGTCTGCAAAGACGGAGTTTATTCTCTGAACGGCAATCACTAATAAGAATTCACAATGTTACCGCTATGAACGTATAGAAGCAGGAAAACGTATTTGGAGGAACGCTTTACGGGTCGTAATTTTTTACACCCCACTTATTGTCTTGCACTTTTGCTATGTTATTTCCGATGTATCATAGAAAATGAGAAATTCTGCTTGCATGTGGAAGCGGGGTGCCATCAGCAGCACTGTCCTGCTTTCGTCACTTTGAAGGTATGCACTTCACTGTGTTGTTGACTTTTTTGTCATTGAACATCATCGAGTTTGGTTCAGAGTCTCATGCCGGACTTACGAGCTCAACGTCGACCGAATAAATCTATTCCACCGTAACAACCTGTATGGCAGAGCAACAACAACACGGAATATACAACATGTCCAGGTTCCAAGAAGACCGAGCATGGAATATATGAAAAGTATCTACTTTGTGGGCGGAAGTGATTTAGTCAGCGTAGGTGGTGAAGCTTACCATGCGCCCAGGGATGAAGCCGTTCGTATACCCTTCCGGGCGCTTGAACCTTCCCTCAGGTGAAAAGATGGGATTTACGGATTAATACGTAAATACAGGACGACAGGAGGCCCGTCGCGCGGCAAGAAGATAGAGTCAGCGAGTACTGTAGTGATTTCGCCTCAAGTTAATAGAAGGCACCATTGCACGGCCTACATCGCAGAACACGCGGTCTTCCTCATCCGCTGACTCTGCCTTCTTGCCGCGCAACGGGGTACCCTCCTTTCCATCCTTCGGGAGTCGTAAAATGGTACCTGACTTATTTAGGCGAACGAAATCACTGCCCTTTAGTTCAGTCGAACCGCAATTCACTGTGCGGACAAATTACACTCGAGCACTACTACAATTCTAGAAACGGTGGAAGTAGAATACGTGGCTCATCCCAAAGAGAGATTGGCAACGCCGAACACTCTATCCTGTTTTGATATTATATTTTTAAGCATAAAATAATGAAGAAACGAAGAAGCGCCATTCAATAAAGTTCGATAATCGAGCCGTAGGTAAATATGCATTCCACTGTTAGGTTGACTGGATTTCGAAGTATTTTTGAAGCTCCTAAGTATTTTTGAAAAAGCTAAGTATTTTTGAAGACCACGCGTGTCTTCATTGGCATCTGGGACCTTAAATGAGAAGAGATGTGCATGGCACATCCCAAGCAACAGCGAACACTTCATCCTTCTTCGCATAATTGAATGTTCAGATTTCACCATGGAAACTGCATTCATATGTGGAAAAGGGTGGCCAAAAAACACAAAACAGGCCTACAGCCTAGCCTGAACGAGCTAAGCGGTCTCAGTCACAGTTTCTGAGCAGCGCACAAAGGATTTAAAACTGGCCGCAGATAGAAAAGATGGGATTTACGGATTAATACGTAAATACGTATTTCGAGCCGGAAAACGAAGAAAAAAGTCGCCATCATAATAATGTGCAGCGATTGTCGCGGAACATGGTATTTCCGTCAGAAAAAAGG
>MU891202.1:0-19901 GCA_036418205.1 Ostertagia ostertagi
ACGTTTGAAACTGGCAGCGAGGTGTAACTGTGACCCCAGTGAGGGAGCAAAGAAAAGATACTTCCATCAGAGAAGATTAATTTCTAACCCTTCAGTCGCAGCAGGAAGCCTTGCATGTGCATTCGTGTCTGGACGAATATCCGAAAATGTGGGCTAAATGTTAGGTGAATGAAAGAGTTATGATTGAAATTTCACTATTTTCCAGGCTTTTTCAGAAAATCAGTAGGAAGGATTCCATAAAGGGGGATGATGGAGGGCTCACAAAGCTCAACTATCCCATTTATAGGAACTCGCATTAACGCTGTAATGGAACAATCAGTTCAGATGACTGCCGTGTCTGCCTTTGCATGTATTTCATGAGAACCTATATACGAGAGACAGCGTTTGATACCCGATATCCCATCTACGTCTGCTCTGCATTCAAGGATGCCAGCATATCCTAGCTCAACATCCTCGGTTGACATCAACGCTTTCTTAGGGAGAAACTCGTTGAAGGGGTAGTTTCGTTCTGGATGCCAGCCTGCTGCGCTTGTTGTTGTTTCTAAACTGATTTCGGTTCTTTTTTATTTTTTCCAAATATCCATATTCACTTATTGAATTTTTTCTTACATCTATGGGTTATATCCCGTTTTCTGATTTCCAGTATCATGATCAGCTGTTGAAATGGATGAGCTGGTGGTGAGATATAATTCGGGTGAGGGTGCATGTCAATAGAATCGTCCGGAGGCCCGCGCCAGTGGTCGTGGCCGCGACGTCGCGGTGGCGGTAGACGAGTTTTTTAAGCGTCATTCGATTGTGAACGTTAAAGGGACGCCAAGCGGACTCGTTTGCGTTTGAATAGTGCTAAGATGGAGGGTGTATGTTTCAATACATGTGCAGACTGCTCATTTATACAGTCATCAATTAGAGAGATCGAAAAGTCTTTTTACGAAAACCAGATCATCTGTGCATAGCGGTTGAAAAAACGTTTGTACGTTTTTCTCAGAGTTGACAACTGTAATTCTCAGAGATTTTGCGTCATTCTAAAATGCGTACTTTTTTCAAACGTGACATACCCTTTTCATTTTTAGAGCCTTCTGCAGATAAGGTAATCATGAAATCCGATTCGAGCATGTGTCTAATACTGCTATTAATATTACAATCCAATATAAGTGACATACACTGGATAACTATGAATCTCTACCATGTAACGGGGGCACAGATTTGTTGTGTAGAAGTTATAGTCTCACATATACCTAAGTAATTTGGTTCGGCACTATGTTAAAGGTAGCGACTCAATGAGGTAGTGACCAGACCTAATTAAGCACAAAAAGGTGCCCTTTCTACGAGAATAATCTTGGGAAATCATGTGAATGAAATAGACTATGAAGAAACATTGCTCGGACCGTCAAATTTAAATAAGGCCGCCGCGCCCATCGAAAAACTGCCGCGTTTAGGCTGTGTGGTGTCAGAGTCGACGATTCGATATTTGCTGCGAATTTTTTCGCGATTGTCGCGATTTTTGCGATTTTCGCGATTTTCGCGATTGTCGCGATTTTCGCGATTGTCGCGATTTTCGCGATTGTCGCGATTGTCGCGATTTTCGCGATTGTCGCGATTTTCGCGATTGTCGCGATTTTCGCGATTTGCGCGATTTTCGCGATTTGCGCGATTTCGCGATTTGCGCGATTTTCGCGATTTGCGCGATTTTCGCGAAACCTGCGATGGATCACAGGAGTTGGAAGTGCCCGATGAATACTGCGAGGTGTTGTTTAATCCTGCTGCGAATTCTGCTTGGCAGTAAAGATTGGAAGACGAATGTTTGTGGTTCTACTTGTTTCATGTTCAATGTCTATTAGTTCATTGAAATGCTCTTGAATCGTTCCTATTTTGTTTTTTTTTCAGGAATCAAACCAAACCAATCACAAAAATTGCAAGTGCCCCATTTGAACAATTGAAACACTGGATATGAAACAAGTGGAATCATGAGCAGTCTCCATTAAAACATTGCGGACCGCCCTTATACGAGCATCTCCATACCTTTTTCATGTTTTTGAAAAATGAATCATCATTAGTCTGTCAAAAATCTTATCAGTGATGATACTTATGCTTTCCTGGTTCCGAAAATGAGTGCAAGCACTTAAGGAGCATTGAAAAATGCCAAATAAATCAGGTAAAACTATGACTTTCCGCTCCAAATCGTGCGCCACATGGTGGCGCACGTGGTACGCTGTGTTAAACCATAACCATCAAGCAGAAGTGACGGCGGGATTGGAGAACACCTTGCAGTATGGATGGGGCACTTGTAATTTCCGTGACCCGTCGCGCAAATCGCGAAAATCGCGCAAATCGCGAAAATCGCGCAAATCGCGACAAATCGCGAAATCGCGACAAATCGCGAAAATCGCGCAAATCGCGAAAATCGCGAAAATCGCGAAAATCGCGAAAATCGCGCAAAATCGCGGACTCTGACACCAGCCTTACGCACGCGCGGAGGTGATTCCGGCGACGGCGTCCACGCGGACGCATTACTTGCTGACGCGCCACTTTGAGTGAGTGTATTGCAAGACGCGGGGCATTTGCTGCTGACATGATACGTGTCAAAGCTTTTAGGAAACTAACAAGCAAAACATGTTAAGAACTGTGCTATCTGCTAAATCTTCTACAACAACAAGAACAGACAAAACAAGACCTGTCAAAAACAATAAGACAGCATCCTTGCAATAAACAGAATTCCCATCTACGATTTTTTCGTTTTTTATGGTGTTTAGCCGCTTAAATATGTAGGGGCTCTGTGAGCGAAATTAGGATTGAGCAGTTTACGCTTACTGCTGCACCATGGAGAAGTGCCATGTATCTTGCGAGGATATCATGCTGTTCCGCCTATGCCCCTCTAGCATGGGTGGACGCTGGAGGGGCATACACAAATGATTCAGGCGGTGCCACGTGCGTATTGCTTTCGAAGAGCTACGATTTCGATATCAGAACTGATTTGATGGTAAGATCCGCTTCACGACGTCACACGATCAGTCGCTGAGCAACGTTTCCAACATTTAAATGGCTTCTGTGCAGCAACGGACCCTATCTCGATCGAAATGCTAGTCAATCAAGAGGGAAAGATCTTAGGACAAGCCGGAAGAAGAAGGCCGTCATTGCCGATGTGAAACACAAAGAAAACCTCAGAACCATTGGGTATGGGACCGTTTTCAACTCAGTTATGGCGACAGTTGCCTTGGCGTGCGATGTTAGTGAAAACACTGTCACTTGGGTGAATAACTCACCGGTCCTCCAAGCGACTATACAAGCAACTCGCGGAAGTAGCAGTTACGACCGTTATGAACAACAATAATGCCGTGTAAGTGTATAAAACGTATACATCAACTTCGCTTGTCATTAAGGACCGTGTTCGATACAGTGAGTACGACGGTACGCAAGTACAAGGCGGAATAAAAAGGACGATAGTGAAGCGGCGAAAAACTTCTCCTCCACACCCTTCCATTAGTGCTTGACCAACTTTAAACTGCTGATCAGTGTATTGATTCCCCTTTTTATCCTTTCTTTAATTGCAGTTTTGGAATACGTTTTCGATCATTGTATTTCAAGGCGACATAACTCTTCTTCTATGTCGTATTAACGATTGCGATTTTGGCAGTGCTTCTGATTGAAGTGACACCATCACCTACACCTGGAAGGAGACCCTGACGAAGTGAAGGATGAGAGAGAATGTGCAGAAGCAACGGCAGCCAGAAACAAAAGAAAGCAAGTGGATGGGAAATCTCCATCAAGCCATCGCCACGCAGAGTTTCAAAGAAATTCACAAAAAATTTTATGGGTGTAAGGTGAAGCAATAAAATGAGAAACACCTTACTTAACTGTTAATATAGATAGCAGCATCATGGTGATACGTGACAAGGTGATATAAAAGCCCATACGAGTAATGTGGAGTTCAGTTGTTCAACTTTCTCGTCTGCGCCCGGGCCGGAACCCATTCAGTAGCAAGGGGCATCCAGTCTTTCGCCAAGAGAGCCCTCCAGAAGTGAGGGTTAATCCATTAGCCTACAACTTAACACCCAGAAGAGGGATTGTACCTTTCTGGGTACTACAGCGCTTCGTCCAGAGTGTCCCGCGTCCCCTTGTCCTCAGAAAGAAGGGTCACTGCTTTCTCTCACCTAGGTGACAACTTGCTCTTCTGTTGTACTTTGAGCACCTTTGTGTTGTACCACAAGTGTTCATTTGTATTTGTCGTGTTCGCATTATAAGTTGCCTTTATTGTCGTTGTTGTTGACTGCTTACTGACAATAAACGGCTGTGTTGATACATGTACAGTACTCGCCGTTTGAAATCGAAAATTCACGCGAATAACGCGAATCCTCGTTAATTTCGTGAATTCGTTATAAGTCGGGTCAGAGTGAAGTATTCCAGAAACGGAAAACACCGTTGAACTCAGCTCTTCAAGCGCTACAAGATGGTGCTAAAATATTTTCAGAAAGCTTGATTTCGGAATGCGCCATGCACTCGATTTCATCTCAAAAAGTAGTTGCTCGCATGTGATGTGTATATAATCCCGCTTATGCGGGCTAACCGCTACACACAAAGAAGGGCCTCAAAACTTACCCCAGAATGCGCCACGTACTCAATCTCATCCACTACATTGTGAGATTAGATGAATGTTATTTTCCGAATTCTTAGATCTTCATTTCGTTTTCAAGCGCTTACTAGCTTTACGTGTTCCCTCTGCTCTCAATATCCCATCCTCTGTATATCAAGTGGAATCTTTGAACAGTCTCAGCAGGCATAGTGGGCCTATTATGTGACATTTTCCATTTTCAGAGGAGATGTTTTGCAGAAAGCTGTGAAGATAGCGAACAATTTCCTTCACTGTCGTAGACTACGGTCACTTGTCTGTAAGGATTATATGGAAACCTTGGTCGCAGGTGAGCGTTTTTCCGTGGTGTGACCCCAAACATCACCCCTTGTCATGCCTTTGCCCCCTATTACGTGACAAGTCCCATTTTTAGAGGAATGTTTTGTAGAAAGCTGTAAAGGAAGCGAAGAATTTCCTTCACTGTCGTAGACTATGGTCACTTGTCTGTAGGAATTATGTGGAAAACTCGGTCGCAAGTGAGCGTTCCTTCCGTGGTGTGGCCCCAAACATGCCTCCTCGTCATGCCCTTGTGGAATGTTCAGATTTTTGCATTTCCAGATGAACTCGCAGACCTGAAATGTGCCCCGTTAGCTTCCCCGTGAAAAATGCTATCGAATGATATGCATTACTTCCCCAGTTGAAACTTTGGTTTTCACCGTTTTCAGCATTCCCCTATATCCCACGATTACTGCCCCAAAATCTCAAAGTTTCATTTTTCGTCGAAACTTTGTCTATTGGGGTAATTCGATGCCCTGATTACGAATATGACATTCATTTTTGATGCTGGTGTCATTTGGCGCCATTTGGCGCCGTTTGGCGCCAATTTGGCGCCACGGCTGTTTTCACCAAATCTGCTGAAACTTCGTCATTTGGGGTTATTTGGGGTCCTGATTACGAAAACGACACCCGTTTTCAGCGCTGGCGCCATTTGGCGCCACAGCTGTTTTCACCAAATCTGCTGAAACTTCGTCATTTGGGGTTATTTGGGGTCCTGATTACAAAAACGACACCCGTTTTTAGCGCTGGCGCCATTTGGCGCCACAGCTGTTTTCACCAAATCTGCTGAAACTTCGTCATTTGGGGTTATTTGGGGTCCTGATTACGAAAACGACACCCGTTTTTAGCGCTGGCGCCATTTGGCGCCACAGCTGTTTTCACCAAATCTGCTGAAACTTCGTCATTTGGGGTTATTTGGGGTCCTGATTACGAAAAACGACACCCGTTTTTAGCGCTGGCGCCATTTGGCGCCAATTTGGCGCCACAGCTGTTTTCACCAAATCTGCTGAAACTTCGTCATTTGGGGTAATTCGATGCCCTGATTACGAATATGACATTCATTTTTGATGCTGGTGTCATTTGGCGCCATTTGGCGCCGTTTGGCGCCAATTTGGCGCCACGGCTGTTTTCACCAAATCTGCTGAAACTTCGTCATTTGGGGTTATTTGGGGTCCTGATTACGAAAACGACACCCCGTTTTTAGCGCTGGCGCCATTTGGCGCCGTTTGGCGCCAATTTGGCGCCACAGCTGTTTTCACCAAATCTGCTGAAACTTCGTCATTTGGGGTAATTCGATGCCCTGATTACGAATATGACATTCATTTTTGATGCTGGTGTCATTTGGCGCCATTTGGCGCCGCCGTTTGGCGCCAATTTGGCGCCACAGCTGTTTTCACCAAATCTGCTGAAACTTCGTCATTTGGGGTTATTTGGGCCGAGCGTGCCGCACTGGACCATCGAACGAGACCAGGGTCTACGTTCATGCCCGAAAGGATTCCTTTTTCGAGAACTGTAACTTTCCTGAGTCCACGGTGTTCGCACTGCCCTATTTCTGGCTGCGCGACATGGGCAAGGTGAAGGACAAGGAATACGAGCTCAATGTCGGCCACACCAGTTCAATTCAGTGGGAGCGGTTCTTCCGCGGCGAATGTGTGGGGCACTTCAGGAGGAACCCGCCGATCATCGGAAGGTTCGGGTGCGAGATGGAAATTGACGAAACACTGGTTATCAAACGCAAATACAACCGCCGACGTTGGGTACGCAGGCACAAGTGGCTGTTTGGAGGCATTGAAAGAGGAAGTGGACTCCTTCGGATGGTCCGAAGGAAAGACGTTTCAACTCTACTGCGGCTCATCATGAAGTAGTACATCGAGCACGGTACTACCATCCTCAGTGGCAGCTGGAGAGCTTACAGTCGAATTGCTGCTCTGCCCAACGCATACAGGCATCTCCAGTGAAAACGTGAAATATGCTTCTGGCTTAGCTCACAGTTTTCCACGGTCTGGCTCCTTCCTGTCGTGGGAAAGTCTCCGATTCGATGACCTTTCCCACGGTCTGGCTCCTTCCTATCGTAGGAAAGTCTGATTCGGCGACCTTTCCACGGTCTGACTCCTTCCTGTCGTGGGAAAGTCTCCGATTCGATGACCTTTCCCACGGTCTGGCTCCTTCCTATCGTAGGAAAGTCTGATTCGGCGACCTTTCCCACGGTCTGACTCCTTCCTGTCGTGGGAAAGTCTCCGATTCGATGACCTTTTCCACGGTCTGACAGTCGGCGCTCTGAGAAAGGTGCCTAAGAGTACGCTCTGACTGTGAAGTGTTGTTTGTGACACCACATGGCGCCGGCGTCAAGACTGATGTTATATTCGTGATCAGGACCCAAATAACCCCTATACACACGTTTTCAGCGGATTTGGTGGAAACAGCCGTGGCGCCAAACAGGCGCCAAACGGCGCTAAATGGCGCCAGCACTAAAAACGGGTGTCGTTTTCGTAATCAGGACCCCAAATAACCCCAAATGACGAAGTTTCAGCAGATTTGGTGAAAACAGCCGTGGCGCCAAATTGACACCAGCATCAAAAATGAATGTCATATTCGTAATCAGGGCATCGAATTACCCCAATAGACAAAGTTTCGACGAAAAATGAAACTTTGAGATTTTGGGGCAGTAATCGTGGGATATAGGGGAATGCTGAAAACGGTGAAAACCAAAGTTTCAACTGGGGAAGTAATGCATATCATTCGATAGCATTTTTCACGGGGAAGCTAACGGGGCACATTTCAGGTCTGCGAGTTCATCTGGAAATGCAAAAAATCTGAACATTCCACAAGGGCATGACGAGGAGGCATGTTTGGGGCCACACCACGGAAGGAACGCTTACTTGCGACCGAGTTTTCCACATAATTCCTACAGACAAGTGACCATAGTCTACGACAGTGAAGGAAATTCTTCGCTTCCTTTACAGCTTTCTACAAAACATTCCTCTAAAAATGGGACTTGTCACGTAATAGGGGGCAAAGGCATGACAAGGGGTGATGTTTGGGGTCACACCACGGAAGAAACGCTCACCTGCGACCAAGGTTTCCATATAATCCTTACAGACAAGTGACCGTAGTCTACGACAGTGAAGGAAATTGTTCGCTATCTTCACAGCTTTCTGCAAAACATGTCCTCTGAAAATGGAAAATGTCACATAATAGGCCCACTATGCCTGCTGAGAACTGTTCAAAGATTCCACTTGATATACAGAGGATGGGATATTGAGAGCAGAGGGAACACGTAAAGCCAGTAAGCGCTTGAAAACGAAATGAAGATCTAAGAATTCGGAAAATAACATTCATCTAATCTCACAATGTAGTGGATGAGATTGAGTACGTGGCGCATTCTGGGGTAAGTTTTGAGGCCCTTCTTTGTGTGTAGCGGTTAGCCCGCATAAGCGGGATTATATACACATCACATGCGAGCAACTACTTTTTGAGATGAAATCGAGTGCATGGCGCATTCCGAAATCAAGCTTTCTGAAAATATTTTAGCACCATCTTGTAGCGCTTGAAGAGCTGAGTTCAACGGTGTTTTCCGTTTCTGGAATACTTCACTCTGACCCGACTTATAACGAATTCACGAAATTAACGAGGATTCGCGTTATTCGCGTGAATTTTCGATTTCAAACGGCGAGTACTGTAGTTCGAGCATCGATAAAACAAAAGCCTTACATGGGTGCCAAGTGCGATTTAGTCAGGCCATTTACTTCGGTCAATCCTGCCTCGATAACGCATGTCCGACCCACTCCGGCAGCATGTATTTCTATTATGAGAAGAGTTGCGCCATCACACTTCACGTCTTGGAGGATTGCGCATCAGCCTTCCACTGAGGAACCTCAGGTTGTGTTGGAGATGCGGGCTTTCATGAATCACGGTATGAATCACGTTGAGAAGCAAAGACAAATGGCCGCTCTCTGTTGCCTATTTTTAGCGTTCGTTCGATGGCTGAAGATTGACTTTTCCAAACTGGCGCGTCTCGAAAAATATTGCGCTTTTTTAATACCGCACGTTAAAGGGATTGAGTAGTTAGGTTCGATTTTATGCGCAGGCAGTGTGTATACGACTAGCAATCGGACAATCCTCGAGAGGTATGGCGATTCTGACTCACTTCTCTCCGCTCCAAACTATTGGACTATCTCAAGAGCAGTGCCCGACGGATACTTGCGACAACTCTCATCAATCTTTGGCGAGGCTCATCATTCCGCAAAGCACAGTGCGATTGGGATAGGGCAAGGTGAGATGGAGGTATTTTTACGGATGTTTTTTCGAAAGGTATCAAACACAGTGATGTTTTTTTAGTTGGTTGACCCCAGTTGGCCCACGATATGTACCCCTCCGTAGTTGATACGCGAACTGATGGACCCCATAAAGCGCTGCACCAACTACAGTACTGCTTACTTTCGGTGTTATTGCACATGATGGCCCAAGATTTGGAACTACAGCCATATCACTATCTAATAATACTTCATTTGATCCAACAACCATATGTCGCGTTGGCGGTACAGCATTTTGAGGAAGAATTGTGGTTGTGGAGGCAACGAACGCGATCTTAGCATGTTAACTATACTTTCAAAATATCGGCGCTATTCTTCTCGTAATCGAGTACAGATTGTTTGACTTCTCGAAGACAGTCTTTGCCAAATTTCCAAACTCAGCCAAGGCACATAATGGACCTTGAGAAGAAATGGAGTAATACCACCCAACCAGCATGGATTTGTCCCTGGTAGATCGGTTGAAACGAATCTTCTGGAATGTATCAACGACTGGAGTGAATACCTTGACGAGAAGAAATCATGCGATGTAGTTTATTTTGATTTTTCGAAAGCCTTTGATAAGGTTGACCATACTAAGCTTTTATTCAAGTTGGTCCAGCTCAAGTTTCATCCGTTAGTTTGCCAATGGATAAGGAATTTTCTTTCTTCGAGAACGTTTCAGGTCCGAACTGGGTCTGCGTTCTCTAAGGTAATGAATGTTAAAAGTGGAGTGCCTCAAGGCGGTGTTTACTCACCCTCTTTGATATACAGGGGTGGCCAAAAAAAAAAGAGACACTTCACTCAACATTCAAAACGGAATTATTTACGCGTCGCGAAACCAAACCAAATGACCCCAACTGAATATTGAAGAGCACGTTATAATCTATCAACAAGCTACACAACAGCCTTCTACACCGACGACATCAGAAGATTTTCCCACGGAAGCATTGTGCGCGGTACGAGCTCAACGAGGTCGTTGAGATACCATAGACGATTACGACGTCTCTGAAACGCTGGTCAAAAGCGGTTTTGCAGTCACAGCTAATGTCTCTGGGAAGCTATTCAACAGTTAATCCATTGAAGAAATTATGTAGCAGCTTCAGGTCGGAGCGATTACGGTAAGCCTCGTTGAGCTCGACGGTGACGGCAGATGACGTCATATTCTGAAGACGGCGGGGGCAGTGAAGGAGGGCCTGCTTCTGTTTACGGGGGAACACCTTAAGGAATATTTCGCCGTAAACTTTCATTAACATCGGTCACTGTGCGACGAAAGTTCGATGAAGGTGCGCCATGGACTAAAGTGTCTCTTTTTTTTTGGCCACCCCTGTATATACTGCGGAATTCCCGTGTCAGAAGCGCTTGGTGTTGTTTGCAAGCAATTTGCAGATGACATTAAGGTTTATAGGAAAGTGGAATACACTGATGACACAATAAAGATTCAGATGGCTTTGGATTGTATTCTGGATTGGTCTAATCAGTGGAATTTACCTCTTGCTCCTGAAAAAACTGTTTATATGAGGATTGGGGTGTCCAACATGGTGAAAGCTTACTGTCTTGGCAATCATGTCCTTGATGAAGTCTCTTCAGTTGAAGGATCTTGGTTTTCCATTATGATAATAAGCTGTGTTTCTCTGATCACTTATGCGGCCGTTGTCAAAAAGGCAACGTTTCGAACATACCAAGTTTTCAAGGGTTTAGCGACTAGGGATAGAGATGTTTTATTGAGAGCTTACAAAACGTATATCCGTCCCATCGCGGAATGTGGTACGTCGGTCTTCTGCCCTTATAAGAAAAAGGATATCCAGTTGATTGAGAAAATCCAGGATAACTTCACTCGAAAACTATTTATTAGGGTTGGTGATGCTACTTATGCACGGGTGCCTCAACCGAATTCCAGAAATAGAAGTTTCCAATTGCATAGTTTATGTTCTCGCTAAAAAAAGTTTATGATGCTTGCATGGTGTTTAAGTTGCTAACCGGTATTGCCCAAGTTGATGCATCCAAATTCTATGTTAAGGTGAGATCTAGAACCAGAGGAGGGCTGGAGAAAATTTCATATGCAACGCCAAGAACTAACGTGAGGCTTAATTGCTTCACCTGTCGTGCGGGTTCTATATTTGTTTCTCTTAAACCAAACGTGGCACTCGTCACTCCCACTTTTGTGCTTTTCAAGCGCCTAGCTAGGAAAGAATTGTTGAGTTATGGCTAGGGTATATATGAAAAGCTTGATGTGTTGTTGCCATTGCTGTTGTTTCCCACGACTGCCTTCTGCAGCGTTCAAATAAATAAATAAATAAATAAACGAGTCGCTGTCGATGGTTTATTACGAATGCAACGGAAAATGCACGCCCTCCAATTAGCCTGCATCGTTCAATCTCTCCCTTGATGAAAAGACAGAATTTTTCGTTTTCTCCCCTAAGACTCGAAAACTATCTATAATTGTACTAGAATAGCTGAGCTTTATAGGCTCTGTGTTTTCATTCCCGGAACCAACGCATTGGACAGCACAAAAATACAGAATCCGGAACGCATTTCACAGTGATGGAACTGCTACCACCATTCCCCCGACATCTCCTGCGTCCTTTGGATCTGAAGAAGGTTGAGTGGACGAAGCAACGATAATGCAGCACTATCAAAAAACGTGGTTTAAAGCACCATTGATAGATTCCACCATGTTCTGCAGTCGCTAACTCCCGTTCTTTTGCATAAAAGTGCCTTGGAAAGTAGTGATAATTGACGTGAATGTGTGTATGCTCGCCATCATCGAGAATATGATTTATTAATACATTAAAAACTGTGCGTTTTTGATTGTTATATAACATAACAGTATACGGGTCAATTTGGTCATTTTTTCCAATAAGTAGATTACGATTTGATGATGAAATTCTTTTCCTGAAAAATGAATGTGAATGAATCAATGTTCATAAAAAATGGTATTGTATCAAGTGAGGGCGAGGGCATAGTTGTCACAATAAGCTCGCGTGAAGCACCTATACTCCCATGACTGGTATGCAACTACTATAAGGAGTGCACGGCTACCGATCTCCGCCGATGTCTATCTTGCGTGTCGCGGGATGCGAGCAATGCTCCAAAGGTTCAAACGATGTATCAGATGTCCGAGAGATGTGCCAGCAACTCTGCAGTGTACAGAGGTGAAGGGGATCCCTCTCGTTCGCACATTTTCCCGCCACTTTCCCTCTCATGCCCCCGTGAACCTGGGAAAGTTGCGAGAGTCAAGTTACAACCGAGTGGGATCCCGCCACTTTCAAACGCTGTCAAGTCACTGGTACATCGTTCAATCTGCTGGCCCATCGTCTGAACCGCTGGTTCGTATCCTGCGATTTGCTAGAGAGTTTATCGATTAGCAAAATCTGACACCAGCATAAGAAATGCTGAGCACCTGATCCTTCTTCCTAAGGCATATTTTCCGCAAAGCTTTGATTTATATCAAGAACACGAACACTAAGACTTGAATCCTCGGGTGACTGTGAGCTTTGAAAAATAAATGATAGATGTTGGAGATAGCGAGAAGAATGATTTGAAGGTAGACTCGACGGAGCCTTTATCAAAGGTTAAGTCTATCTGCTTGCCAGTAAGCGACTGGTTTTGATCTCTTTATACTCCATGTTCCGTGTTTTTGATCACCAGGCATCGTATGCATATTTGGAAGCTTCGCAAAACCTCATGCTTACTGTGCGACTAGCGTTTAGAAACAAAAGAGAGATACTGACGGCGACAGCACTGCTCTTACAGCACTTATCACATGAGACAATTCACATGAACTTCATCAGTTCATGATAAATGCACGCTCTCCAATTAGCCTGCACCCATTAATCTTTCCCTTGAGAAAACACTGAATTTCTTCTCCAGAAAGACCTCGAAAACTACCCATAGTGGTACTAGCATAGCCACGCTCCAAAGGCTATGTTTTGTCATTCCCGGGGATAAGGGATTGGACAGTATAGAAGTACAGAATCTCAAACGCATCTTACATGGTGATAGAATTGCTCCCACTTATTCTCCCGAAATCTCCTGAGTCCTCTGGATCTGAAAAAGGCTTAGTGGAGGCAAGAATGATGTGCAACACTATCAGAAAACGTAGTTCATAACAGAGCTATGCTCCGTAACTGTGACGTTATGCTTTCAAAGTTCAGAGTGTATGGCATGAGCGAGTAAATGTCACCACCAAAAGATGAGCTATGGATCTTTTCTTTATGTGTGCGCAGCGCAATTCCTGCCCCAGTTAACCCTAATACTTGACATTACGCCCATTAGTAAACTCATTTGTGCCGGGGAGGCCCGTCGAGCGGCGACAAGGCAGAGTCAGCAGTCAGACGAAGTGTGTACTGTAGTGGTTTCGCGTCAACCTATGTACGTCCTACATCGCACATCACGCGCTGCGACTCGTCCGCTGACTCTGCCTTCTTGCCGCGCGACGGGCCTCCTGTCAGGTACCCATGAGTGCCGCATTATGATGTCAAATGCCACTTTTAGCCCTTCCCAGTCACACTATTGAAACTAGTGATGCGAAGTGCCATTTCCGCAAGAGTTGAATCGAAGTCGCAACTACGTGCATATAATTCCCTCCCACAGCGTTCATCCTTCATCTAGTAGTAACGTAATTGAGAAGCCTCACATCACCATCAGCATTTACACGTATAACATAAATTATTGATTTTGTATATCATTGAACTGTTTTGTTTGTCAAACCAAAATTGCTTGTGTGTTTCGATCTCGGTATTATTATATGTACATTTTCAAAATTTATATGTGGGGTGGGATTCAAAGAGTAGTTAAAGCCACGAGTCAGGATTAGGTCACAAGAGCCGGTCCCTCCTAGAGTAAAGGAGATTAAAGGTCCTAAAAATAAAGGTCCCAAGGGCAGTAGGGAAAACACTGTCGCGACTCAAAAGTTCGAGGCACTGGCGCTAAGACCTTGCATTGTGTGCTGCCGTGCTGCCAGCGTTATCAACCACGGCATACGTGGTCTCTGCGTCCTCTCGCGTACGACGTACTATCTCGCGTTCTCCCTCTCCTCGCAGCGCTGTGTCTCTCCGTCGTACTACGGCCGGCCTCCAAGGGAAATTTAGTGTTTTCTATGGTGCTTTTTGCTTTTTCTCCTCACTAATGTTCCTCATTGCACCCTTGCCTAATGTTTGAACAAAATAACGCATCAATTCAATCCCGACTTGTGCCTTTAAGTCTCCGTTTCGCACGTGCCCTCAGACGACGCATAAGTAATTCCAATTATCAAGGTAAGGAAACTTAGTTTACATGTACAGCGCCATGAGCTATCTCACCGGTGTTGGAAGTGGAGCGCCAAAGAAAATTGTTGAGACTACATATTTTTTATTCATTTTTTATTTTAGTGAGTGCAGAAGCTGGCATTAAGAATTCCTATCAAACTATTGCATCCCATGTGTGGCAGGACGCACTGCAGACCATCTAACACTCTTGATTCTTAGTGCTCTCTTGAAAAAAAGTAGTCATTCGCCATATTGTTTCTCCTGCGCTACACTGTCCCCGCCTACTAGTAACTTTCGAAGAACATTGCCCTCAACAATCCCATAACGCTCTCATCCTCTCTATTCCTCATACAAATGTCCCACATAACTCTGAGTTTTCTGTAACACGCACTCCACAAAAATCCGTTAATGCTCACCCCTCCAGGTCTTGAGTGGCTTCTTGACTTACAACCCTCTGAAAAAAAACGAAGCTTGACAGGCATTCAAATAAGACTGAAGAGCATAGCTCTAAAGGCACTACTTAGAGATTCCGAATTCTCCCTTTACCCTTCTCCAAACACGCGCTTTTTCCCCCCTACTTCATTCTTTTGATGAATCAAAATTCACATTTCTACAGTTAGAATGGGAAGAATCGATGTACTCCGAAGGCCTTTCCGAACTTCATGAACGGTGTAATAGGGCGGTTTTTTCAGAAACAGTCCTCGGGAACGGGGCTTTGTTCGTGGGAAAATGGGCTCTATCTGAGTGAACTGACATTGCGTTGATTGCGTTTAAAATTACAGCGAGCAAGATTTTCATCATAAAAGTCAGAAATGAGCCTGTGGTGAGCGGGACAGACCCCACAATGCGTGAGCAGCTCTCATTTTCCTTGGAACTCCTCCCCTCCAGAACATACCCAGGATTATGGAAATCGGATCACCCACCTTGGAGCTCCTTCTCCCTCTAAGAAATCTCATGCTCGCGTTTACTATTGCTTTCATCGCACCTTCCACCCAATTAGAGCTCGTAGCTTTGTAGGAATTTTTGGGCAAAATTTACCAATCATATAGAGTATTAAAGGCAAGATTCAGGATTAAATTGATGAGGTAATTCCACTCAAATGTGAAAGTAGGGGTAGGAGGTGGACCGCCAGTGGAGAAAAAAGGAAAAAATCGTGAAATACACAGGAAATACGAGCCTTTTGCTCTACGCTGCGGAGAAGTTCAAAAGGCCGGCAGGGAGATGAGAGATAATGTGAGCGCGGAGAGCGCTAGAGAAGTCGAGTAGAGAGAGCATAGCAGATCAAGTTAGCGACGCAGACAAGATATCGAGCGGTGGGCGGAGCGTGTCGCAACAGGTGGAGCGTGTCAAAGTTCTTAGCGCCTAGCGTCTAAATAACGCTTTTCGAAGTAGGGAAGTGACGCGACCTCTACACTTGCGTACCTAGCGCTTCTAGCCACCGTAAAGGCTCACTTAAGTGGGTCTGAGCCCGAACTTTGCCTTTAAAGCGTTTCAGACTGACTCTCGCATGAACTTCTTCCACCCGTCCTTATTCAGGTAGTCCCAAAATGGGAGTTGATATTTTCTTTTTGTCCAGTGATTTAGTGTCAAAGGCATGTCTCAGGATCAAGTTGGTGTGGTTCTTGTACACGATTGCAACGAAGTGCCACATCCATAGTTGCCCTCTGAGGGTCTATCGTGCAGACCGGAGAGCATCTTTCACTCGACTTCTGCTTGCGCGATGCCTTTGAAGCAGTTTTTTAGATTTAGCTACTTTATCAATCTTCCTCTGACAGCTGAGGCGTGTGTCGGCGTGAGAAACGTGGCGCAGGCAAGGCGGGGTACCACATCGTGATTTTGCTGCGCTTTTGTCGTAGCGAACATTAAGCGGCGAAGTTCTTTTCTCCCCTCCTCATTCTCCTTTAATCCTTTCGTTGACGTGCGTTTTGTTTCCTTCATTCTGGCAACCATTTTCATTGTTGCGATTTTGAGCCCAACTACCTCATTTTTACTGCCCACTGCTCGGTGTACTAAAGCCCGTTTGTGCACGAGAGGGCACCACACGACAAGGCGCGGGTGCTTACAAAAATGCGTGGCACACCTGGCAAAGGCGCTGCATGAAAAGTTGCTCCCCCAACTTAGCAGGGAGTGGGTACATTGGAAAAAGCGAAAAATCATTTCCGAGAAAGAAATGTTACCGTGCCCGAAACTTCCACCGCCGTCACCACCAGCTTTTTCCTCTGAAAAAGTGAATTGATACGATAATCGGATTCTGCCCCTCCTCCTTTGAGCGTACATTGAAAATTCCCTACCCTCCCTCGATTATCACTAAACGTACCCTTCTCTCGAGTGGAGCACCGGTTTGACCTTTCACTGATGTTCGTCCGCTTTTTTATCACTGAAAGCGATGATTTTTCACTGGGAATTGAACTTCAATATTTAAATATCATACGCTATTGAAAGTATGTCGAATATTATCATTCAAGAAGCACGAGCTGATAGCACCCATGAAGCTATTATAAGGAAGGGAAAATGCATTTTCGAGGGGAGCCGCTCTTCATTGCGCAAAGAAGAATGGAGTTTAGATAAAAGGAAAATCAAACTACAAATTTAAAATTCAAATTCACCCATGAACATCGGTCAGTTGGTAAAAGGCTGACCGAGGCCATAGAGCTATGACTTGAATTTTGGCAAGTTCACCAGCTTTCTGGGGTACCCCCAGGAAGGCCCGTCGCGCGGCAAGAAGGCCGAGTCAGCGGACGAGTCGCGCGTGTATTAGGAAAATCGTGTCAAGTTAAATAGAATGTCCCATTGCACGTCCTTCATCGCACATCACGCGCCGCGACTAGCGTCACGCCGCTTGGCTTCTTGCCACGCGTGGCCTCACTGGCTGTACCCAACTTTCTGCTGGACAAACAACAACCGAAATTGAAAACTTCTCGCACTTCTGCAGAACTTAAAAAAGGGTTATGGGATTATGCGATTAAGTCAGCAATCGATAAGCCTAAGTTTTGCCACCGAAAAAGCATAAGTGACATGACACACAGTTGTTCGTGGATCGGAACGACCCCTCTAATATTCTGTTGAGCGTAGCTCAACACAACACAATGGTCTTTGGTTTTGGTAAAGGGACGAGCGGAGTTTCTTGAGCGCCGCTATTTTGCTTCAAGTCTGGAGAATTTGTGGTAAAGCTTTGGCAAAATCCACACATTCATTTTCGCTGCAATGGACATCATAAGTATTTAGCCTCGATCACGTGAAACCACGTATGCGCCATATATAGAGTGTTGTGCCAACCTCTACCTTTTCTTCATTCGTTTATCCATGGCATATATAGAACGAGAGTGTAGCGGATCCAGAACTTTCACTTGGGCTTCGAAACTATTCCCAAAAAATTAGCCATAATCTCCTTCGATTCCGGGGCAATGAACAGTTATTAACCCCATTATTGTTTTTCGCCCATATTGGTGCCCACCCATTGCGCACCAGAGTATGCTCACTAGCTGGCCATCGCGTGAGGTTGTTGCTGAGATTTTGGTTTAAAGCAACAGTTCAGGGAGGGTCCGAAAATTTCAATGCCACTACTACTGAGGGATACACGAGCCCTAGTGAAGAACATATGCAGTGGAAATAATAAACGAACTTACCTCAGAAACTCAAAAACAGGGTGGAAAGTCCCTCAAACATGGGTGTTCTTGGGGATTTCCCCAATCCCGCCCCCTTGCCGGCCGTCATTGGACGCGTCGGCAATCGTGCTCGTTTTGGGACCACAGGGAAAATTTGAACTCGTTCCTTTAAAACAATCAATATGGTGACGCGAGATGGATTTCTTGTTTCGTTATTGAAAAGCTCCTCTCTGATATCACTTCATGTCTTCTTCAGTTTCACAATGTGCTTCATCTCTTCCCGTATTATTGTTATTATGATCAGTATTTATTAGTGTCATTGTTATGGTAATTATTAATATTGTTGTTATTATTATTATGTTCTCATCCGATAACAAGGTAGGCATAGCGATCTAGAGCATTTACCATGGAAAATTTAGTTCTTTCATTGTGAACGTTTAGGACTAAGACCTAGAAGAAGGAAGCACGTTCAGACAACTCGTCCAACGTGCGTCTTTATCCATTGCTGAGCGGCAGAGGGAGAGTACCTGTCTAACGACGTTTTTTTCCAGTTTTTCATACATTAATCGTCTGGTTTTCATCTACAACTTCATTATTGGTGGTTTTTTCCCGCGAAACCGTTCCTGAACTGTTGCTTTAAAGTCCATCAGCAGATGACTGAGGAGCGCGGCAACTTAATTCTCGAACTATGCAATTTTGAATATCAAAGTTTCTCACAAATGTGTGTAGCAGAAGGGTTTACCTCTGCGTCCATGATCACTTGTAGAACGTGCGCCTTTCCGATGTTTGCGTGGCTCTAGTACCTTGTTTTCTAAGTGATCCTCTACCGTCTGCGTTCGAGTCTCTGCAGAAATTTGTTCACTTGTTCTGGTTCTTCTCGACCTCTCTTGGTCACTGGCGAGCGAACTCAGTACGGAATGACAACCCCAAGACTCAGGAAGGAGTTTGGGGTTTTTCAGCAAAATTTCGAAAAGTATATTTCTAGCCTGAAACGAATAACAGTGGTTAGGGTGGTTACTTCGACTGAGATATTAGTGAAGAGAAAACCTCAATCTTTTTCTGTAAAAAATTCCGTTCCTCATCCGAAATAGTGTAGTTGAGGTGATCGGGATTTTGCAAGAATTTCGTGATCGCTTTTCCTTATAGCTTTTTCCATAGTATTTGCTGCCTGAAATATGCCATTGTGTATAAACTGAGCTATATCCGAGAACTCGAAAGGACGTGTAAGTTTTAACTACAGATCGATTCAGAGTGACAAGGACAAAACGCCAACGAACCGATTCCATGTTTGGATTTTCTGCTAGGCTTCCTCCATTGAAGAACTTGGTTATTTTTTCATTTTCTTCGGCATCTAGTACACTCTCGAGTAATTGCATTCTTTTCCAGGTTTCCAGTATTCGAGTTGCTACGCATAAAACGGCTGGACTCTGCAGTAGTGATCAGATTAAGCGAAAAGCGATACATCTAAGCCAGCCATTCCGATAGGTTCTTGAGGGGTTTAGAGAGGACGTGGGGAGCAGGGTGAATAACGGTTGAGGAATTCCTCGGGTACCCCCAGGAGGCCCGTCGCGCGGCAAGAAGGCAGAGTCGGCGGACGAGTTGCAGCGCGTGATGTGCGATGTAGGACGTGCAATGGGACACTCTATTTAACTTGACGCGAAATCCCTACGCGCGCGACTCGTCCGCTGACTCGGCCTTCTTGCCGCGCGACGGGCCTCCTGGGGGTACCCGAATTCCTCGACCATCGCTCTCTGCTGTGCGAGAGTAGAGCCGATAGTGAATGTACGCGCGGAGAGCACAGACGGCTCGCGGGTGGCGAGAGTGAATATCCGCGCGCGAGAACGTAAAGGATCAGGCG
>MU891213.1:0-12395 GCA_036418205.1 Ostertagia ostertagi
CTGTCAGTTACAAGTTTTATAGCACATCGCTTTGATCCCAGACTTTGTCTTAACCCGTATATTTTTGTAGATTGACAACGTCACCGTAGTTTGTGGAAACAACTTTGTATAGCTTTCTCTCGGAAGTTTCACTTTGCCATACACACTGCTGTGGTGCCTTGAAGATGACAGCCATCAACAGTGGTGGACACGCCAATACTTATGGTTGGTTACAGTTTATCTCGCCATATGATTAGGGGTTGACATGGCAGTCACCGCACTTGATAGCACGTATATACTGTACCTTTGATGTTTTCCAAAGTTACCAACCGAAATTTGCGGGTGCGAGGTACGACGGCCGCGCTCAAAAAAGCGCCCCTGTCCAACGTGGCCAAAAAATTCAAAACGCGAGTTGTCGTCAATGTGTTCAAGCGTTAGTCTGCAAGTTCCTAGAGGAAACCATGCGTACCGAACTGACCTCAAACCGATTTTAGCATAAATTGCCCCTTTAACAACTTCTGCGTCTTATTTGTTAGGATTTCCCTTCTTTCTCTGTTATTTCTTCGTTGTTTTTGTTCTCGTCAAGAAAAATGGCTATAAAGCTGTTTCTGGGAGAGAGATTATTTCAGTGACTTCGTGTGCATCTCCTTTGACGTAAAGATACAAGCGGTCAACAACGTCGGAAACTTCGGAAGTATTTGAGGTGTGCCTTGGGTCGCTGAGTCGACTGGAAACCTTGTACACCACTACCGCAGCTGAAATCTCTGGAGCACGAATACCTCCTCAGGTGCTATGATGCTCGCAAGGTGTCTATTAAAATAGCAGAAGCAGGCTTTTCATAAAATATTACTATAATCATCTCTCTAATTAGCCTTCTGAGAAAGTACACCAATAGATTGCCATCAGTTTCAAGCGATGTTTATTCTAACCACTGAACAAATAATGTACATTGTATTACACGCCAAACAGGAGACCACTGTGAGTAAACATAACTTCAAAAACCAAAAGTATACAAAAGAATTAAAATGAGGAAATGCTAACGAAATTATATAAGGGCAAAGTTTACACTCGGGTGAAGCCACCCATCAAAATTATAGCTCAGAGACGAAAAATAACAACAAACAATTCAATCATAAGAGCGGGAGCGATGGCGTTCGCGACGAGGAGGAGAGGGTGTTCGACGGCTGAAACAGCTTAGTCAAACTTACTTTCCCTGTACATCTTCCATGTAGATTGTAATAGATAAGTAGTTACCGACTACTACGACCGGCATAACCGTCACGGTATGACTCCCGACGCTCAGTTCTGAAAGGTCAAAACTGACATTTTCCAAGTAGAAAAAATTTATGTGCTATTATATTATAAACTACAATAGCACTGTCATATTACTAATACTATTGTAATGACAGAAACTAGCGGTACAAAGTTTTCTTCCCTTTAGTCATCCTTACCTATATCCACCTGAACCATATCCATAATTCCTTCGACCTCCACGAATCGCCCCCATGTACTGACCGGGTGTTGGGGTATGAGCTCGTTTTGTCAGCGAATAATCAACGCGAATCTAAAATAAAATCGCCATAAAAAAAAGTCCCCGCTTCTGAATGCAACTGTCCCAAATCAACCACTCAATGCTTACCTTATGCCCGTCTATCTCTTGACCAGACAATTTATCACGTGCAGCACAAGCATCCTCGAGACGTTCGAAATACACGAATCCAAAACCGCGAGAACGTCCAGTAGGATGATCGTAAACCAGTTCAACCTTCAAACGTTGAGTATCTTGCAATTATTATCGTGGGACGAAAGAAAAAGATTACCTTTTCAATTTCACCAAATTCTCCAAACAGCTCTCGTAGGTCTTTCTCAGTTGTGTATACGCTCAAGGTTGAAGCAACCCAGGCACCTAAAATTACATGTTAAACGAACTACTGAACAGTTCAAAGTGCTTCATGGAGGCAAAGTTCCAAACTAAGAGAATCCTTTCGTCTCCAAAATCATGGTGGCTTGATGCCCTGAATCTTCGCCTCACCTAGTTAAACAGCCTGACTACAACGAATCGATGCAAGCCGGCTACAAAGCACTACAACAAACTTGGCAGCACTTACCTGCATGGATCGGGATCCTCTCTTCTAGATGGACGACCTCTCCATCTACCACCACTTCTATAAGAAAAACAAGTTTTCACCAGAAACTCTACCTCATGTTCTTCGACCGAGAGATTGCTTATGATCGAACTCAAGGCAACAAAATCAAATTCCAGGAATGAGTGCACACCTGTCCCCACTGTCCCTCCTGCTTCGCAAGTATGAATCACGACGTCGTGGGCTACGCGATCGGGAGCGCCTTGAATCACGTCGATCACTGGAAAGCGTACTTTTACAATCCTTATTTGAAGGTTTAGATACCGATCCTCATTGCTTTTCCAACTATTTTAATTAACTTACGGTGAACGACTTCCACTTCTTGACCGTGATGGCGAGCGCGAAATGCGCCTACTACGTCGCCCCGGTGAGCGAGATCGGCTGCGCCCACGTCTATCACGTGGCGAAAAAGACCTCACTGGAGAGCGAGAACGTGTGCGCGACCTCGATCTCGACAGAGTCCGAGACGTAGATCTTCCACGCTAAATAGCAACAATTGAGTTGCAAAATAGTTATTTTGTCACACACCTTCAGTGCACGAGGGAAATTCACCATTCAAAACAAGTGGTTCGAGCTATTGAAACATTTTTAGTCATGTTACCATTTTCACTGATGCTAAGATCATGAGCACAGGAAATCCTAACTGTTGGGCAGCACTAGGCCTTAAATTAATTTGTGATTTGACAAGAAGCGACTACGGTGCTCCAGCCAAGAACCTTGTTTTCCAATGGTGCATACTCACCACACAGACGAATCTTCATTTTCTTGTCAACTTGATTTTAGCAGCCGCTGTACATGTCTTCTCCTTACTTCATAATTTCACTGGTCTTCATGTCTTCATTTTCTTCGCTGCCTCTTCTAACTCGCCAACCATGAATGTGCTTGAGCTCGTCACGAGACAATCGCATTCACCAATCAACAAAAGCGAAGAATATGACAGATGATTAGCAAACGATACCCCGCCCTAACGAATAGAAATCCTTTTTCATCTACAAAAAATGTTTGAGTGCAGCAATGACAGATCACATGCATACCAAACAACTGCACGAGAGTAAGCTCTGACTACAGTTCAAATGTGAACGCTATTAACGACAGCAAGGGATCGCACACACGAGGTTATCCAAGCACCTAACACACAAACACTTGCATTCAATCCGTGCGTTAGCAAGAGACCCTAGACTGGAAAGTAGTGCGCAACAGATATAACGTGACTGAAAACGTCAAGCAACCTTGTCGTCACACGTACCAGCAGCTTTATATGCTTATTCGAGTCGAATGCTACCGCAGGCATATTCATGCATTCGTGCAAAAAGTAAAAGCGAAGCTCTATGGAGTTCTGCACACAAAAGCAACTGAAAGGAAAATAAAAGCTACGATCACAAAATCGCTAGAAATCGAAAGCTTTGGTATTTGCTCTATGTCTGTGTAACTACCTTTCAAAAATGCCCTAGTGATCAAAAATAGGTTTATCCTTCCGTCTATTATATGGAAGGCGTTTACTAAAATCCTCTCGTGCAGCAAGAACCAGCATGCTTTGGTAACGGCTCTAGGAAAGTTCTTAGCTTAAACACGGTTTGTCTTCGTAACCGTGTGAGCTGAAATTGCAAAAGGTGCTCGATCTAAAAAGATGAGAACGAGACATTACGAGGATTTGAACGTGATGGGCAACCAGGACATTTGCGTGTACATTCTCAAACATCAAGTAGCGACGTGATCTGCGCAACAAATGGAAATACTGCTCACGAAAGGGCTTTGAAAAAAGTGTTCATCAGATCTCTTCAAAAGATATATTAAAAAGTTTGGCCTTGCTGGGATTCATTCCACAACTTGCCTGCTTTTTCAAGGGACAGGGTACTACCTACTTCACAAATCCCGCACGAAAATCGGCTTTCATGATAGCAACTATTTTGATACTAATTTCAACAAAAGAAACATAGGGAGTTCGTTTAGATGTGCTCCGTTAGGTATTAGCTGGAAGAAAGGAAAGAAAGAACACACTAATTCTCCAAAACAGAAAACTAAACACTTGAGTGAGTATCTACTACCAACAGATTGAACCTCTATCTGAGACATCGAATAGAAAGCATTCTTTTAGTCAGCACATTAAGCAACAAATGCCGAGTATTTGCCTCGACCCATGCTTCAGACAGAGCTAACTACAAGAAACATTTATCATAGCTTGCGTCGAACTAGCGAATTTAACGCATTGGCGGTGCTAATGAGTCTCCTTTAAGAAAATCGGTCAACCAGTGAGAACAGTTTTTATACGTAGCGATTACTTCACCGACCCATATACTTCATTGCTTAGTCTGCCTAATATTCATCACCATAAAGTATGTGATCGCTAAAGAAAAACTAGGCTAGAGTCAGATTGGCAGAATTCTCGAAAAACCAGACAAGTGTCGATTTGTTGTCTTCGCCACCTCTGTATATTCAGATAAAAGGTATGCGGTCAGCAGTGAGCAATGTCTTAATGGACACTGCAAAAAAAGCGATGCTTGCACGGAAATTCTTCCGCCTATTCGAGAGTTCGGTGCAAACTATGAAGCAAGGGAACACATAAGCATGCAAACCAGTGTCGCAACAAAGGCTGAGGTGCAATTAGTGGTTGCAGCAACCAATAGGTTCACTTACCACTCCATTGCCATTGCGAACAGGGGAATAGGAGCGAGATCGCGAACGACTTCTGCTCATGGAACGAGAGTGAGAACGCGGCATCCTGGCAAAACCACACCACTACCTGAACTAGGTGATATTTTACATAGAGTAAACCTTGAATATGGAAGAAAATCTTCCGGAATTAGAATATACCACAGGCGCGCCACGTGGCAGAGGCCGACCGAGAAGCCAAATGAACTATCCCATGCAACACAATATCACAACCACTACATACGTATATGAAAACCCAATAAATCTATTCTAAACGTATTTCGAACACTTTTTCTTGTACCCCGCGGAAGACTCGCACATGGTTGGGCATTGGTGAAACATAAATAAGATACAATCAGTAGAGAAAGGCAGAAGATAGTATTTAACAGGTAACAGCGACAAGCCTGTGCTTGTGCGTCAACGGTATCATCCATGCGATAGAATCGATCTAAATTGAGCATCGACCTCAAAACGACGCGAAACAGTACAACAGCGTTTTCTGACAATGAAAATGAGAGAAAAAAGACCAGACATAACGCACGAACGTTACCAAATGAGAAACGAGCCTAAACTCTATTAGAAGGTTGAATGAAATGATGCGGAAATCAGCCTATCGGTTCTTGCCACGCTGGCACTGAAACATGTTCGATAATGTTGATAAGTAAAACTCCATTGCAATATTCTTTGCGGACGAAAACCATAACAGTAATCTGACAATATGTTGGAATGAAAAGTTTATACATATGCAGCGCACACGCCAGCATGTCCAATAAAGAAAGCAATGGTCAATAAAGGTGATTAAAGTAAGACAGCCCGCCGAAACTACTTCCTCTTCTTCTTTGCTGGATTGACTCGAAGTAGAGCCTTCATTTCTGCTGCTTTCTTGGTCTCCTCTTCCTTCTTCTCTTTCCGCTCTTTCTTTAGAATCTTGTAATTCACAGCTCTTCCTTTTGGTGCTTTGCCTCCCAACGACATCTGAAAGCAACTAGAACTAAAATGACACTTCACATTCAAATCATTTTATTGAAACGAATTGCGACAGTTTCTCTAATAATCTGTTTATAGCGGCAACCGAAGCATTGGAAGGTACCCACAAACTTCCACATTTATAACTTTACTTTTTTCTCCATTCATGAGCAACACTTCATTTCCCACAACGTTTGTCTTGAAACCTCAAGCCATCTTTCTGATGCCTCCCAGAAAGCTTCCCTGAATACCCATTCAAACGATATTGTCGTCCGTTCTTTTGCTGCCGTAACAGCTCCGAGCCAGGTTCATTTGCTCCAGTCATATGACTGTTCGACGATGTAATCATAGAATGCAGATCTTAAAAATGTTCAGCTAACGGCGTATAAGAACAAAATTCAAATCCCTCCGTATAAAATGGAATTGACCGAATAATCGTCATAAAAACATGGAATCATAGCAAAATAGGAAGAAAACTAAAGCAAATTTCGGTGTTCCAGCAAGGATCCCAGCTCAACAGTGCGTTGGCGTTTTTTGAGATTCATTTGGCATTACATTTACGACACCGCCCCCTACTTCCAACTGTCTCCAAATCTGCCAAACAAATCCCTGAACGAAGTTGTGGAGTGTCCGTGTGTTGTCCGCGAGTATCCACAGCATGCGTAACGTTGCACCTTCGCGCCAAATATGCGAGATTCGTGACAAGAAGTTGAAATACCCCCTGCGAATAGCTTCTATCCACATTTGAAAGCTTGTCCTTTCCTTCAAAAGGTGTACATATAGTTTTATTCTTACGGCCGTTCAGAAATGTAATGTTATTGACAAGTGATTTCAATATCGAAGCATCTTCTAATCATCAATCTAATGACAAAACCAATATACCAACAAAACCAAAGCGCAAACATAATTGCAAGATGAGGTGAAGAGTGTATTTGAGATGAACGCTCATGGTCATAGAATATCATGTGCGTCATTTTAGAGTAGATTGTTAACGTCAACTAAGCTTATAATGTCATGTAAATCTTGGGGTTAATACAAGCACGTCAATTATGTGATAATTTGTCCTTTTCCAAATCATAACTCGAAAGCTAATTTCGCCGCACCATTAAGCCTGAATGCAGGAGTGATGGGCTTCTGAGCGTACATAGGACGTTTCTTTAGCGAGAATTCACTTGGCGCGTGCGCAATGAGCAACATGGACAAACAGAGATCAAAAGCGCATAACCGTGTAGGAGCAAGCCACAACTTTGTATGCAGGCAAATATTGCAAGTATCGAGTATAGATTATAGTAGTGAGTATAGACTTTTCTAGTCCTTCTGGGGAATATAAAGGAGCAAAATCGGCAATGAGTCGAATCTATGATCTCAGGTCTGCGATTACGAAGCACTACCAATACTCTATTTCTAGTAGTAATTCTGTTAAAAAACATCGTTAAGCAGATTTGGAAATGCGCTTTGGAATCAACGTTCTAAGACACATGTAAATGGGAGATGCAACTCATCTCAAAGGACCTGGCGACCTTTCCATAATGCTGCACCTCTAACACATTTTCATGTACACCAACACAAGTTTTTTTTTGTCACAAGGAAGTGTGTGCGTAATAATTCGTCATTTACAGAAAAAACTCACAACAAGGCGTTCACGAGCTGCACTGCGATCCTGTATGTTGCCTTCCCGAGACACCACACCCGAGGCCCACCTGCAATAGTTTTAATACTATGGAACTTCAACAATTAAGCTAAAACAGTTTCCAAGAAACTTCTAGAATCATAGTTACAACATTGGGCTTTCATATAGGAGCTTGAACCAAATAGATGCAAGAACACGTACGTTCTCGAAATTTTCCTCCGGTCCAAACGGAGAGCGGAGTCCAAACTTAAAAGTGAATGAGATCTCATATCATTAAGCAGTGGCTTGATGATATGGCTGAACGCGTAAAAGCAAGGTTTCGCATGCGAAGGTACCATGCACTCAATTTTTAGGTGTCAGTAACCCTACTTGTCCATTCAAAGTATAAAGTTGCGACGCTTCGCTACGTGAGCCTCACAATCAATGTTCGCTTGTAATGAGCGGAACCTGTCGATTTTGGAATAAAAATGGAATGGAATAGAGATGAAAATGCCGCTAAAATCCTAGATACCCTCCAGTCAACAAGTTATTTTAGAGAGAATCCAGTAATCGTTCATTTAGGACGTCGCACATTCTCTAATTTACTGGTGTTCTACTTTCGGTTCTACACTAGGCATTCTTTACTTCTGTGTAGTAGATCTGTAAAAATGAGAAGCTAAAAACCATTTCTTATTGTTTTTTCTTACTCACCCCCCCCTTCCGATAAGTAATATTACTTAAACTCCTTACATAATAGATGCCTTACCTTTTCAATAACAAATGGTACTATAGCACATGACAACACCAATTTGATTAACGGAGTGATTCTTTTAATTTATTCAGCTGACACCTGTTGCCCTTGAATTGAACGTGTCCCCGAAAAAAATGTCTAATTCTATACCCAAGGCTTTTGAAATAAGATGGTTCAAAATTTACTGTACCTCAAACGTGACGTGTTTCACATTCGGTTCCTTTGACACTTTATTCAACGAGCTCTTCTTTTTTAGAATCTTTGGCGCAAACCGCGGCTTCTTCCTGATAACACAAGGCACCACTTGAACATCATCCGTGGGAGCAGACTTGTACGAGATCGTATCAGTGCTCTGAAAAACACACTTTTTAGTCGCTGCAAGATGGGTGTGCCGCTTAGCGATCAGTCTTGTACAATTCAAAGATTTTAGCTCAATAAGACATTCTTATAATTAAACATGCACAAGATCAAATGACAGGCTCATACATTTCTAGTTCTTTCATGGTATGTTGAATGAACAATGAGAACTTAGAATTGATCATAGAATTGAATCTCGCCGTTCGCTAAATCGAATATTGACGTACACGAAGGAATAAGCTAAAGCGGCTCTGCATCCAAATATCACTATAGGCAAAACCGACACCCTACTCAGTTATTAGCACCCCACACTCAAAAATCGTTGAAATTTCGATTACAGACTACTTTGTGCAGTGACAAAGCGTCACTGATATTCGGCAACGTCACCTCTCTTCAGAAGGGGTCACTCCATTGTGCACTGCATCTCTAGTGCTTTCGATATGTCGATAACATGCTCACTTAACGTAGTTTTTTGATAAGACTGATTAAGTGTCCTACATACTACGCATCCTATCTTTTGTGTGAAAAAATTTCTCGGATTTTGCAATGGGTTTTGAGAATCTATCTGAATAAAGGAGCATCTCTGCTCAATGGGCCCCATGATTAGGAACCGTGAAGAACGGTTCATTTTATTATAAAACTTCACAGAAGTGATACTCACGGGTTGCCTTTTGCGCCAGAACTCACAAGCCCCGGGCTTCCTCTCTTCCAAGGCTATATACTAACCTTCCCTCAAGGAACACGTACCACTCGGCTAATATTATCTCCCTCAAAGGTTAGGAAAGATAAATCCGCCATTGACCGAGGGGTACTGCTGCAACTGGGATCAACCGTCCCTGATCCCTTCATACGAGGAGGTCGAATGTGCAAATTTGGAAAGGTTGTGGTCCTATGGGAGCTCGCTTATTTGACAAAATCGGTCGAAAGCAAGATTTCCCGTCGTCCCTCTGCTGTTGGGCTTCTATACCCGAGTTGCTAACTTCGAATCAAACCGTCGGAAGGTGCGAACGCAGGATATGAGTGCCCATGAAGTGATGTTTCTCCCATGCTAAGATTGCAAGGAACGGATGCGCTCCTGTAGTGAAGGATGTTCAAATTGTTATTCCAGGTCCCTACATAAAAGGGTGACTCGAGTTTTCGCAATGCGACTGAACATTCAACAAAACACTAAGGCAACAAAATATGGGCAAAACACACGATTGAGGATTCACATAGAAAACGAACTTAAACAAGATAAGTTGATTAAAACAGGGGTACGCACCGTCGGTTTCCTCGAAGTTAATCCATCAACCAACTCGTTCAACGTTTGGGATCCTCCAAATGGTGAGACTGCAAAAAAGTCTTGCTCGCAGCCCCAGCTGTCATCCATTATTCGACAAAACACATAGGAAGATGAAAGAGAAGCTGAACAATAGCGATAGAGAGCAACTCCGAACTACATAATCTGTTCGGATACAGATGTCATGGGCCTGACGTCATTCAGCAAGTGGTGTTGGTGCAAGCAGTTACGATAGGGGGGCATTGTGGCTTACATTACAAAAGTTCGTGTGCCTACAGTAACCCCAAGTTCTGCAATGGATGAACAGGTTAACCAATTTGCTTCTGTACAAGGGAAGCGAGATCTCCGGGATAGGTTAACCAATTTGCTTCAGAGCAAGGGAAGCAAGATGAGCGCTTCGTCCTATTAACATTTCTAATGAAAAAAGTCTAGACGCATGGTCACTGTACGAAAAGACACCTTCCATAAAACAAGGAACGGCGCTCATCCAGTAAGGGGGCATCAAGTGGCTGCCCTCACCCCCCACCCCCTAGACTGCCTACACTCCCCCTGGCGCACAGGTTTCTCGAAGTACGGGACCCCGTGAGCCAGGGGGAGTGAAGCCAGTTCAGGGGGTGGGGGTGAGGGCAGCTATTTGACGTTGCATCACAATGCCCCCCCCCTTACCGGATGAGCGCCCAAGGAACATTTGAACCATAAGGTCTCATCCAGTAAGGGGCCAATGTGGTGCGACAGTTCATATTGCGTGAAGTAATCCACTTTTTTCAAAGGGAAGCTCCGGGTGGGTGTAAAAGTTTAAGCGAAATGGTTCACGCACCCCGGGGATTCCCTCCCCTTGCAAAAACTGGAAATTTCTGTAGCCGGCAAGAACTGTCACACCACATGCCCCCCCTTACTGGATGACCGAGCCGTAATATAAAATACTAAAACCTTTGCATAAAACACGCCGCGTCTTCCATGGGTTAGGGCACAAATCCTCTCGCGAAAGGACTGCAACAACCCTTTAATTAGACTAATACATGGAAACTCAACTTCAATTCATAATCGCAACCATAAAAATAAACACCACGCTCAACTACTGATGCAATAATGTGTCATGTCCCTTGACTTCTGCATTCGAACGGTCCCTACTATCCAATACCTACCCTTGGCGCAGTATCGACCAGGTCTTGGCCTCTATCCAGGAGAGAACAAACTGATCAGACAGCCATCGAATGCGATCTGCAAGCACTCGATGGTTAATAGATCGAAAAACCGAATGAAATAGAAAATTGACAGGCGCGAACGCCGCGAGTTTAGGCCAATCGCAAACGAACCTTAAAGGGCCGGTGGCGGCGCGTTCCATGCGAGACCAACATCGCTGATCGATTCGGACACGCCGACTACGTGAACTTGCACTTCAAACGGTCGTCGCGTTTGTGGAGATATGTGTGGCGACAAAGTGCTTCCCTCGAATGTTGGAGACAACTGAAGAATGGATAATGAGTAAAATTACCAAGAAGTTTTGATGATTGGGAATGGACGTTGGGTTTGCAATCAACGACTATTAAGCTGTTGGCGCAATGTGGCTCGGGGGGGGGGCACCTCGCAACATCGCGTCAAAATCACGGAAACGCTCCGTTTTAGGACTAAGCTTTTGAAGAGGAGAGGAACTCCGGTGTACGGAAGCAATTTTCGTATTCTCCGGAGTTCGTCCCTGCTGTTTAGGCTTAGTCCTAGATGACTTTTCTCAGAGTGCCCCCCGAGCCACATAGCGCCCAGCTGTTCATCAGTCATTTCAATGTTATCGTGTGTACTTCAGTTATTCCAACTAGCTAGAATGTCCTAAATAAGATGCTAGTAATACTTGTTAGTGTAGCGCAATGCTGTGCTTTTCCTAAATTAATTCCTCTCTAAAAAGTGGAATATTTACAACAATGAGAGACGGATGGAAAACAATTAGGTAGCCATTGAAGGAATTCACCCCGACAATTCCGAGTGCAAGAATTCCCAGGACACCAAACCGATACTATTTATGCACCTCATGATGCTTCAACCAGAAACAATTGGGCGGGAATTTCAAACTCAACTTCAATATTCAAATCATGTTCAGCTAATGACTAGACCATGCAAGAACAGCCAGGGGCTTCTTCGAGATGGGAAAGTAGAGGTCAGAAGTGAAAGTTAGTACTTACGTCCAGGTGTTCCGAGTTCGCTAGCATCACAGGCACGAGGCATGCATCCTAGCAATTGCCCGCAACCGATGTTTGCCTTGGCGAAACGAAGTGATGCACTTTGTTGTCGGGACACGACTGTTCAGCTGGGGCGCACTTTCACATGTTTGTCTCCAACGTGGGCCGTATGCTGAATGTTGGAGAAGGGGTGGGGTACAACGCAATTCGAAATTTTGGGGAATGAGGGTGAAACTCGGGTTCGGAGGGGGGGGGGCACACGATGGCGCTGTGCTGTTTTCGTATGCTCCTGGCTTAGTCACCGATGGCGCGTATTTTGAAACTGCTACATGATGGCGCATGAGCAACTGTCCCTGTGGACTGGCGGTGGCGTAGTTTCACCTGAATGAGGATTTCGTCGCAGGACCCACCGGACACAGACTTTTAGATTGTAGATTCGCTCACGCACATATTGCTATGTTGATGAACCAGTTGTCTGGGCTTTTCACAC
>MU891216.1:0-16130 GCA_036418205.1 Ostertagia ostertagi
TCAATACATATGTAAGTCATGTCTCAAGAATAAAGACGTCAGTAGCGGAAATCACCAATGAACAGAAACCTAATAATTTTAAGATTAGTCAATAACGTAGAATTTCAAGATTAGTCCTTATTAGTAAAAGAAAAAGGTAGCCGGCCCTTCAACCGTAATAGGATGCGCCATGCACTTTACTTAAACATAATCAGAGTGGCAGTTTGAATGCGATTTAGTCTACATAACTGACTGACTACTAAATGATAAGTACAAATAACTTGCAGGGGCTAGGCGATACCATCAGTCATCACAAGAATGGTAATGTGGGCAAAACTTTGCCCGGACCAGAGTCTCTTGTTTTCCGGGCAAGTGTGCTACCAGTTACACTCACCACCGGGCCACCATTTCACCAAAAAACCAATGTCAAACAGGAGTTATCCAATAAAAAACAAGTTGAAAGGTGATTCAGTGTTTTCATCTCCCAGAGAAGTATGGGACAAATCAACCGATCCGATGCAGTATAAGGCTTGGTTGGCCTGGGCAGCATCACGACCGGAGGATTTGATCCCCGGACCGGGCGCGAGGTAAGCAACGTCCACTTGCCCTCCACCACCTCCGTCACAACCAATTGCTAATATGTATGTATCCCTAAGGAACTGAAGAAGAAAATGTTGGCAGTCGTCCATCTTTTTGCCTTCGATACCGTTAAGAAGCACTCGAAAGTGATAAATTCCCACCGGTTCCTCCCCCCCCTCCCCAATTTCCCAATTTTCCGATAATAAACCTTACAGTAGGAAAAATAATCCCCCATCAGCGAGAAGAATAATGTTTCATCATTAAAGTTCCCCAGGTGAACGATTTACTAGAAAAGATGGCGTTTTACTGTTACTGAAGACTCATGGCTGGCTTTACAATGGATATATGGATTAAACGTTGATTCCATTAGCCATCCTAGACAGAACAACCTTATTGTTAGTATAAGAAAAAGTAATCCCCTGTAAACAACAAGAAAAACAATTTAACTGCCCATTAGGCAACCAAGATCAAACCAGAACAAGCAGCATTTTTCAAAGTAAAATAGATTGAAAAATAAACAGTCTGATTACTCTGAACTTCTCAGAAACATATCACATGGATCAGAATATTATGGCAAAAACTTCAGCTAAGTACAGGGGTGGCCAAAAAGAGATACTTCACTCCTCATGAAGCATTAATCACACCTTTCTAAACTCTAACCGACTGCTCCAAAATTATCGTTAGTAATGAAGAGCACATTCCAGTCTATCAATAAAGATTGTACCAAGGGCCTCACAATTTGCCATGGGAAAATTGGCGCGGTTCGAGCTCAACTGGTTCTCGACGGGTCACGTACCTTGCGACGTGATCTGAGCTGGTCGGAAGGGTCTTGCATATTTAGGTTCTACTGTCCCTACGAAGCAATATGTCAGTGAACCGATCAAACAAATTTCGTAGCAGCTTCAGGATGATGATATTACGGTAGGCATGAAAGGGGGCCTGCTTCTAAACTTATGAGCCAAACACCCAATAGAGTTCCATCAACAGCGGCACCCTTCGCGACGAAAACTTTGATGGCGTGCGCTATGGGCAAAGTGTCTCTTTTTTGGCCACCCCTGTATTGCGCACCGCAGGCTTTCCGCCTTTTTTCGAATATTCCTAGTTGTTTACAAGAGTTTGGTGAATTCAACATCAGGTCGATTGCTTTGTTACTAGTATTATTACAGTTCTTGTTTGAGAAATCCTTTTATCTCATGCTAGATTACTTCTTTTTCATGGCATGTTTTTAAGCACAAAATAAATGAAAAATAAACAAATAAAATTTTGTTTTAGAATAAGATTCAATCAAGTCACTCTAATTTGTTAACGGATACTTACTAATTGTCTGTAGGTCTCATTATAGGCGAGATCTGAAGGTTCATGGGCGAGAAACATGCGTGTCACATTGTCCACCTCCACATCAATCCAAAGCCATCGGAACTCAGCCCATTTTGAGCCGTTGAAGATGAGCGCAGCGGCGGCGATCGCCAACAGTGGAGAGAACGGCCGAGATGGTGCATGGATTGACGATAACGGTCGAAGGATGGCCTGAAATGCAAAATGAGAGAGTTATTGGCGCTATCACAAGATGCGGGGGCATAGTGCAGTGCATTTGAAAACGCGTGAAAAATCTTTTATGCTAAAAACTGGACTAAGTCTCGAGCGGGGGAGGGGAGACTCTAGAGTGCAGTTTAGCAATTTTCTTTTCCCCGTAGTTCCTGTCCTTTCTTACGTCTAGTCCTTGAAGGATGCCCCCTATCTTGCGATAGCGCCGATTTGTTATTACCCTTTTAGTATGCGTCGGACGGGAGCTAGGCGTTGAAAACCGAATCCCTGATCGAGTCTAGACTATTTGCCACTTCATACATTTTCTTCGGGATAGCGCTTCTCCGAGAAGATTCATTGAATCTCCGTTATAACCGTTTTTTGGCCACTTCTTTAGGCAACGCAAAGGCAATTAGCGCGATAAATGGTTTCACGACCAAAACGGCCAATGAAGCCCTCAAGTCGCCTTAATCAGATTTGGATCCTCTCAATAGTTCCCAGCTAAAGAAAGAGCGAAAAGGTTATGGTGAATCGACCATTGTGAAAACTTCCGTTATTCTTTCAGGCGGAATTGTTAATGATGGAGTTCCTAACACTTTGTTTGCTCGCTCATCCTGAGAAAGTCAAGAGCAGAGCCAACCATAGCACCTGAGAAACTTCGAATCTCTACATACAGAATCTACTCCTTCCTCACTGCCTAGGTTGCTTGTTGTCAATAGATCCATCTGACTTGGTTCGATCTACGCACTTGCAACCTTCCTCTCCTCCGCGCACAGGTCAAACACAAGGCAAACCCCGGGATGAGCCCTACTAGTAGGAGCCACGTCGCGGGTAAACGGGTTGGGTCCGAACCGAAAGGTGCCGTGCCAGCTACGCTGCACAAAATGCGTAGTTAGGGCGCTAGTCGTTCCGGACTTGGACTGCTCTTTTTTCAATTTTACTGACTTTCAGTTTTACTTTGCTTAATACTAGTATTTAGTTCAAGTCGTTTCCTCTCCTCCCTTACTGATGAGCACAGCGAGGGGATATGCTTGAACTTTTGGCTTCCGTCTAAGAGCCCGTGCGAAACGGAAGCCAGACTGACTCTCTGTGAGCCCCCCTATTATTTCACTACATTTGAGTTCTTATAACATTTTTTAGTTTCCATCCACCGCGATTAATGTGGAGATCAGCGCGCTCTCTTTTACGGTATGCTCTCTCGCGTTTTTGTCTTCTCATGGCGTATTGCCTCTTCGTCGGACCCCATTCGACTTTACTGGGGGTTAGGGCCCTTAGTTAGGAATTCGATGATTTATCTTGCTTTCCTTACCACTTTCAGGCCACAGCCCTGCTCAGTCATCACAATGAAGCGCTTCAATGTACTAGATTTAGACCGGGGCTTGCTTTTAAACACTGCTGCAATATTGCATGAAAGTTGGAAGTCCAAAATGATCAAACCCTTCAAGAATCACTGAGCCGAAAGCTCAAAAAACGGCACCACTCTGTAAGCTCCCTCCCCCAAAGGTGGTCCCCGGGGACTGCGATGTTAATTTTTGCTGACGCTCAACTTTCAGTTGGCATGTGCGTTTTGGACTAAGCGGTCGTACCTCGTAATTTTACCGCCTTCACAATCTATCAGGGCACATAAACGTGAACGGTCAACGTCTCAGAGCTAACTCGTCCAAATTTAACGGACGGAATAAGGGCTGTTCACGGATGTTCGACGGCTCATTCAGTGATTTTCTCCACCACGGCACAATTTTTCACCGCTGCTTTCTTATTTGCTCACCACAATATTATATTATCGTAGTTATTGCATTCAACCGCGTTATAACCGCCCTGACTGGGAAGGTGAATTCAAACAGGTGAAGGAAAAAATGAACAAACCTTATGGCGTTTTACTGAGATGTAACAGATCGTCCAAATACTCGCACAATTGAAAGCTAATAATAGAGGTGACAGCAGACCTGTCGATAAGTAGGCTATTTGTCCTGAAAAGAATTCGATTTTTGTCCATCCGGTGAATTTTGAAATTCTGACTGAATAAAGAATTCTAAATCCAAGAATTGAGGACACAACACCCAAGGACCGCTTGGGTTCGCGTACAGCTTCGACAGAGTCTCTACTATTTGCGCACACCCGCGAATCAGTGCTGAAATCTTAGAAGCCATACCTAAGGCACCGAAGCGTTCGGCGTTAGTGAAGTCGTGAAGTGCTGGAATGAATAGCACGAATACTGTAAGTGTGAGCTTACAGTAGGTCACACACAGAGAGCACGATGAGAGCCGGCACTAGTGGATGAGTCCGAAGTGAGACAAACACCAGTAAGCAGCACACGTTCAATATTACACCTAAATTTGTTAAAGTTTTTTTTTACAAAAAGACGATCCATTTTTATTGACATTAGTAAGGCATAGAGTGAAATGGAGTTTGGGGCCGCACTCACTTGCTAAGCTTATCCTTATCGTTAGTGCTTGAAAGCAATTTCCCGATTTTTCTACCCCGGTAACACAAGATAAGAGTATGCGTGAAGAGCTCATTTGAAGTGTGCTTTTGATAAAGACCAGTGAGTGTCTTTCATGACAACCACCTTGCCCCCATCCCACCCAATTTTTTGCACCTGTTCATCCTCCTCGGAACCCCTCACTTAGGTTTAGGCAAAAAGCGTCCATCTCTGCTCGCCAAGGATACGTTCCCTCGGACCATAGGCAAAGTGAAAATATGGGTTATACCTCAGGATTTCTTTCTCATTACACTTCATAGATTAATGGTCCTTCCTGGCTACAAACCGCTTTCAGGGACATTCTTCTGCTCTCAGACTTCTGGGCCAGTAACAACAAGGGGGAAAAACTTGTCGAGGAAGTTTGAGTCAGTACTGCTTCTTCCCTACCACTGTGATATAGACGATCCCCTCCCATCTTCTATAATTCACGACCTCAACCGTGTTGCTGATTCTCGTGTTACGTGGCCCATCTCCAACTCTATCTCTCCCTCCCCCCCGAAACTCCTTCCTAAACCGAAATTGGCGTCGGGATATGTAACCACTGGGACAAGAAGGATACCTTGCCGCTATTTCTCACTGTTCCGAATACGCTATATACTCAAATGCCCCCACTGCTCCAAATACCTTTGCCCTCCTTCGGCCAAAGAAAATATGACCCCCTACCGAGGGATCCTCGATCGTTGGTCGCCCTAGTTACAGGCTCTGTTAGATAGGTATTGATCGTTACCTACCCCCAAAGACTTTTTCCCCTCACTAGGGCCATGTAACTATTCAGTTCTACAATAATGCTGGGTTGTGAACAAAACTTTCGCCCCAGGCGGGACTAGAACCCGCACCTCTCGCTTTCCGGGCAAGTGCGCTACCAGTTACGCTACCGGGCACCATTTCATCCCAACTCAGCTTTCTTGCTCAGTTTTTCTTTTTTTTTGATTATCATGAAATCTTGATACAGATATCTAGAAAAAAGGAAGCAAGGAAACAGTTTTTGGTGACGATCAGCATCAAAATAGGTCAACAAGGCAACTCGTCCATATGATGGATAGCCACGCCCACTTACCAACTAGGCACACCATTGGGTGAATCCACAAATCCAATATACATCCACATCGCCGCCAATTGTCCTCTTCATGCCAACACATCGCCCTGTCTGAAAATTTCATGATAGAAACTCTGAAGCAGTTAATAACCACGATGACGCTTTAACGATACATTCCGCTATGACGTCGAAAAGCTTGGTAAAACAAAAATAACAAGGAAGGAAAAAACGGCTACAGAAAGTCGATAAATATGACAAGGAAGTCAGTGTGAATGACAGCGAAAAGGCTCTGTTGTGCGGAGGCAAATCAACAAAGACCTGGAGCCTTTTCACTAAGGTCGAGGGGGAGGGGAAGGGAGGTGCCATGTCGTGCGATGGTTTGTGAGGCCTACACTAATCCCAATTTTTACATGGCAGAGAGCCCGAAGTGCTTGGGTCATTTTGCTTCCGCTTCTGAACCCACCTCGCAATTTTCTCTCCCTCTAAAGATTGGGTTTACTGTAGGCAGCACAAATGTTGCCCCTCATGCCCCCTTTATTGTATTAGACCGAGACTTATGCTATCAAACGCACTCCCTCGTCCTCCCAAAAAAGTGGGCGTGTTCGGGATGCGTGTCAGATGTTCGTGTTGGAACGACGAACATATGCACGAGGCATGACGTTCCTTAATTGCAATGTGTCGTCACTTATTTAGGTATTAGCACTGCTCTCATGCGCGGATCAATAAGTCGAAGATTGAGAGGCTATTTCTGCTTAGTCTTAGTAAAGGATAAAAGGATAAAGCATTTGCCGTTGATCAATCCCTTTTTGGGATGCGGCACGCATTCTACTTCCATTTGTACATTCGTAGTGGCGTTTGAATGCGATGTGGCCTATACAATGACTTGCGGGGGCCAGCCGATGTACAAGTCAGTGTTTTTATCCTCCCAGACAAGTCTGGTACCAATTACCCCGGAGGGATGGAAGGCTTGGTTGGCCCGGGCGACTCACGACCCAGGATTTGATCCCCGGACCGCTCGCGTGGTAAGCGTGCCACTTGCCACTACACCACTTCCGCCCTTAGATTGTAGTAAATAACTAAAATAGCCCGATTTTACTGTGAGTAACCATCGTACTGTCCAAGTTCGACTTTGTATAAATCTTGGCATAGTCGAGAATATGAGAGCGCGGTTGCTTAGCTTTTCTTTGTTTTGAGTGAAGGCATCAAAACGTCGACCTTATAAAAGTTACAGTCAATCTTGGTCAGAAGCTAAGTAACTACGCTCTCATATCCATCATACATATTAGTGACTCAGACAAATGGAATAATAATTAGTGGTAATCGCATAATACAACACTGTAATGTTGGTTTGAGTCATAAGTACTCGCATGTTAATTCACCAATTTTGTCCGGCAAAGCGCCCGGGACCTCCCTACATTGGCGTACTTCTTTCCCTTCTCCTCCACTCCTATCTCCTCGTTTTCCCTCTGCTGCCGCTAAGGCCGATGTCAGACTTTGCGAATCGCGCGATTCGCTAGCGTCTGCGGTCGCGTCGCGGCCAGTGAATCACTCAATTGGCTGGTACCGCAACGCGACCGCGGACGCTAGCGAATCGCTAGTAGCGAATCGCGATTCGCAAAGTCTGACATCGGCCTAACAGCATCACCTTGTCGAATGACCGAAAGTGTGCTAAGTGCGTGTTTATATAGCCGTTGGGGATGCTATCACAATCATGCCATTGCAAAACACTAATAGCTAAAGTCCTGTGAGCTACATGATTCTGTTAGCGGTTTGTTTATCCCATGAGCTTCCTTCTCACTCACTTCATTTTGCGGACGGACACACATACATACATACATACATACATACACACACACACACATACAGACATACAAACCGACACACAAAGTTAGCGCTTTATAAAATAGAAGGATAAGTCAGTCAGCGAATGAAATCCAACAAGTGGACAAACTAGGCAACTTCAACTGACGTAAAGTAGTGACATTGGAAACTAAGTAAACAAAACAACTAACAAGAACTTATTGATAACTTCGTATAAATCTCAGGCGGAGATGATGCAGCCTAATTACAGTTACCTAGCCTGTTAACAATCACGAAGCCATTAGGTCAACAAGATAGAATGCGGTAGCGAACGAAGAGCCGGCGTTAGACACGCACAGGCGCATACTATTGGTACGCTTCAAGCCTTATCGTTAGTGGCATTTACAAGCGATTCATTCCAATTCAAAGGCATGCTTGTAAAATCAAAGTGGTGTGGTGCTTGAACATGGATACGAAAGTATTAGGGCGAAATATGCCGACAGCAAAGAGAAATGAAAAGAATCTGTAGAAGACGCTTAGGTTAAGGGCTTACTCACCTTCCTTAATCGGCTGTGCTAAGGGAATGAGAGACTGAGCGCGGAGAGGAGAGTATGAGCGAGAGAGAGCTACAGATGAGAGAGCGTCAGCTGCGGACGGGGAGGGGTACCAGGCCAGAAGAGCTTATAGTGCGGCAATGAGGGCCAGAGCTTATGAGTAGTGACGCGAGTCGCCAGCGCGTACTGTAGCGACTTAGCGAGAAGTTGAATAGAATGTGTGATATATGTGATAGCACGCCCCACATCGCACAATACGTGCTGCGACTCGTCCGCTGACCTGTCCGTAGACCTCCAGTATCCGTACGGGGGCATTGCAGCTGCTGCAGCCAACTTTGAAAGACCCTAGCGCCCTTATGGGGTGATTTCCATCTGCAATTGTCGCGTTGTGAGTTACGAATCGAAGGGGATAGTTTACATAACTTCTGCTGGATTCATCCTTCAATGGCTTCTGGAGGGCTGACGATTTACAAGCACGCTTTACATTATAAACGAAGCAGCGATTACGATAAAAAGAAGGCACATTAGGGGAGCATATGCACCACACGAAGCAGTTACTTGGCAGCCAAGGAAGCGAGCCGTGGCGCTTGGTTGGGCTGAGCAGGGACTGAAAGCACTCCACATCAAAGCGATCCGCCTAAGTTTGCTTGTGATTTTGTACGAACGGCGTTCCAGCAGCGGCATTGGAAGCAACTCGAGCCGTGTTTCGGCACGATGCCACCAAACGCGTCACGATGAACTGTCACTTCCGTGGCAGCTGTTATTATTCATGAGTGACAAACGACGCGGCCAAAAAACGGCGGTCCCGCTTAGGTGTGTTATTTGACGGATTCTCTGCCTTTTTCGCCACTGGCGTACCATTGAGTACCACCACGTCTTCTCTAAACCGTTTTGAAAAAAAATCAATCGCTGCCCTCAAGCAAGCTGATAACTCGGAAGGATACAAGGGTTAGACGCCCGCAGTAGTTTAGAGGTCGACCGCAGGATTACTTGAGATCTGATAACGGCTTAACCCCCGAATTGTGCACTGGATGGGGGGGTAGTGGCCAAACTTCTCTGTTGCCCATGCCCAAGCCATGCTTCAGGCTTTAGACGGGCATCTTCACGATCGTTGTTTACTTCTAGGGCGGAATTTGGCCCTAGAAATTTATTGCCTATTTTTGGCGCTTTGCAAAGAAGCCGATCACCGAGATTGAATAATAGCAAAAACTAAAATTGAGATGATCAAACGTTAGAAAAGGGTGGCGACAAGGTTGCGAGGTGTTCGTCGCCAACTGACTCATTCTTGTTTTGAGTCTATTGCGACATTCTTTCTCATCAATAGTCGTCAACCCTTTCATAATTTCATTATTGATGAAGAACACATTGTTTTCCTAATCCGATAATGTATCCGGACCACATTGGAACACGAAGCATACCAAATCTAAGCAAACACGTATTCTGTGTGCGTAAGTGTGGCACGATGTCGTGGCACACAGTCGCCAATGTTTTGATGACTTTGAGACTTGTTCTACGGCGACCCCCCCGTTAGGTACCACAGGTACACTTTGTATATCAAATACCGTATTAAAACTGAATGGCCTCCTGGAGCTTCTGAACTTTCACAATTTATTGGTAAGCTTACGGCAGTAATACCATCATCAGAGTAACCCTAGATTACCATACTTGAAACTGAAAAACGCTCTAATTTGAATAGAATTTTGTACTATGATAATATGATAATGATATAATGATAAGAATGATCATATGATAATTTAATATGAACAAGCTTAATGACGTTCTCCTTGAACCGCTCACACAAACATGGTATTTCTAGTTTCAAGACCCCTCTCAGCCCATGCCACCCCGCTGCAGTGGTCACGTGGACCTCGGAGGGTTGGCGGAGCTACTGCGCTGGTATCCGTAGCAGGGTCTGTTCTATCGTTGTCACTTTGCGCCGAAGACTGCTTCTTCTCTACTCATAGGCTCCACCAGCCATCTTTCTCCACCCGTGACCGCTTAATTCAGGTCCTTTATTTATTTATTTATTTATTTATAACGTTGTGCATAAGGCAAACGCAAGACATATGAAATCATACAACTCACGACCGTAGTTAACGATAGTTCAGTAAATGTTAAAGCTCACTAAAGCTATCACTACTGTAGTTTTAAGAGAAGTGAATTCAGATCCTGCACGACAAGCAAAGCTATAACGTTTTAGATTCGTTTTAGGAGTGGCATAGGATATTTTTACTGACCACCCTCTAGTTCTAGAGTTGACCAGACCAAAGAATTTGGAAGCATCAATTTTGGCAATACCAGACAACAACTTAAAGACCATGCAGACATCAAAATATTTCCTACGAGAGCAAAGCGAATGTAAATGGTAATCTCGATTCCTGCGAGACACATGAAGTAGTCTAGAATAATCGAATTCCCCTGATCTGATAAATATTTTCCGGGTGAAATTATTTTGGATTTTTTCAACTAATTGAATATCCTTCTTCTTATAAGGACAAAAGACCGATGTCCCACACTCCGCAATCCATTATGCAACTCTTGACATCTTTATATCTTTTATTTTATAAGACAGGTTTCTAATTCATAAATTCTGTCAGTTATCATCCATATATTACATTTTTCCACTTTTACTATTGTCATGTGTTTCAAATGATTATATAATATATTCCTGTACTTTATTTGTAAACAATAGCTAAATAAATAAAAGAAAGACCGAGAAGGGCCAGGAACACCGATAAGTGTGGGCGAGTTCAAACCCACGGGAAGTCCTTCTTCGAGGGCAATCCCGAGAGTTGTTGTGGATTCAATGGAAAGACTAATGAAAGGATGCATGGGAGCATTCAAAAACAACGACGTGTGATGAAGCGAAACGAAAAAAAATAAGACATGAACAACAGACAAAAACGGACGAAATAAAGGGAGAGGACAGCATGAAGGGGTATGAAAGCGGAAAGACTGAAGCGGAAGAATGTTGGAGAGCAGGGTAGAGATAAAGTAGCGGTCAAAAGTGTTCATCAGAACGGTTTTTCGTCTCCTATTTTTTGGCCTCGAAAATTTTTCTTTTGATATCCTGATTCTTTAAGACTTGAGGATATAAAAACACTAGAAAACATAGTATATCAATCTTTGGAGGGCGTTGCTCAAGCGAGAAAAAATAATGCACTAAAAATCGTTTCGGCGAACACTTTTGACCGCTACTGTATGTTGGCAGGCCAGGTGAGCGCGTAACGGACGAGATCTAAGAAGATCACCTTTCGAAGATTTGAACGCTAGAACTTGCCCTGTGAAATGCACCGTATCGCAGTGATCGCGGAGGCCTCGTTAATATCGAGATAATGAGCAGTAATGTGAGGGAGTTCGAGCTCATATTTTGTTTACTGATCTTATTTCACAGATCAGTGATTACGATTCACAGTGAGATTAAGCTTTCCTAGAAGCTGACCAGAAAAACAAAACAGTGCATGAGAAAAGTAATGTCAAAGAATTCTCTTGGAGAAACGGTAATCTTCTCCAAACGAATTACGTGACATTCTCTAAATTCCTTGTTCTGTAAGGAGCAGATATAAACCTGTGCGGGTTTTCTCGTCCGAGAAAGGCACAAATGGATTAGCTCTTTTCCAAGGCAACCATGAAAGCTGTTATTCTGGGAGGGCAACCACGTTTCAATAGTTTTTTCGACCTTCAAACGCAGTAAAATAGGCCAAGGAAGGGATTCAACTTTACTTGAACAAGTTGTGACCTTAGATGGAATTCGCATGCACGGCGTATGCCAGCACAGGATTACTCGCATCTTGTCCTCATTCTTCTCCGGAGGATTGAGAAAAGCATCCGACGCTTGACAGTGAATGACGCTTTTAAATTGTATACGCCTTCCATCGGTTTATAGGAGGCGGAAGTTTTCGTCAGCAGTTATTTGCAAACCTGCCAAACATCCCTTTCAAAATTGCAGGGGCCTGTGAACATGTGATGAGCCCATAGAATTGCTTGCAGGACCCTTTACATTGACGTCAAGAAATATTGCAAACGTCCGCTGCTCATTTTTAAGGATATCAAGCTTACTCATAGCATATTTGAGAGCTTCTGCACGTTTCATTTTCATTTTTTCATTCGGCGTTTCGGTGATACATTCACTGATCGGGCACATATTAACTATCTAATCTGGTGAGTACGCAATATAAGCAAAGAGGGCATGTAAGCCGCAGTGTAGTGGGTCAAAATTTCGCCCGGAGAGCAAAAAAAAGCTAAAGAAATTGAAGTAACTGTCATTAAACCTAAAAATAATCATGATATAGAGGAGAGCCAGGATAAGGAATCACTTTGAGTCCCGTTTCGCAGAGGCGAACGATAGCCCCTTACACGATAGTCAAAAACTTCGAAGAAATATCATGACTGCATCGGTGAGGAAGAAAGAAAAACCTATTTGAGTTTTATTTATTGTTTATTTATTTATTTAGAGTTGAGTAATACATATAAATAATATGAATATTAAGGAATTGAATAGGAAAATCAAGCTCGCGACCCATCTCAGATTCAATCATTACGCCCGAAGTTCAGTATCCTTATGGATCGCTCTCGGAAATGAAGTCGGAAAGGGTAAATAACGTCCAACAAAAACAAAAATAAAGGCCCCAAAGCTTAACGACAGTTTTCGCTACTCTATCTATGGGATAATGGAGAATTACAGTAGAATGCAATGGACGGAAAAGTCGAAATAATCAGGCGGCCTGGAGTGAGGTGAAATGAGCGAAGAGGAAACGAAGGATAGGGGGAGGGGGTGCGAAAGAGAGGGGAATGCTCAAGAATAGGCAGAGTGAAAGTGATAAAAAAAAACAAATGGAACGACTCCTTATGGGTTTCAGCGATCGCGAGGTCACTTTTTGTGATAAGCATTTATTATTTACTTATTTATTTATTTCTTTCTATTTATATGTTTTATTAATATTGATGATTACTTATTGCCAATTTTGTAATAAACATTACTTTTCCCATGTGGCGTTTTGCCGCTATGAAAAAGATCGAGCACTCGAGGATTAGACTTCCACAAGAAACAAGTATAAACACCCAGGATTCACAATCGTTTTTCCCCGAATGTTGGGAACTTCTCGACGAAAAGAGCTCGTTTGTGCTTTCTGCTTTTCTTTCTGAGAGGGTCGTCTTTGGGGTATTTGGTGGTGGGGAAATGGATTTCGAAGGGGGATGTTTACAAGGAAAAAGCCGTTTTTTGGTAAAAGGAATTCCACCAGTTCTCACCGAAATACGGCCAAAATGGATGAAATATGTATATTAAGAATTTCTTCTTCCAGACCACCTTGTCTTTTCGAACCCAATTGGCGGAATATGAAAAATTTCGATTGGAAATATTCGGCCAGCGTGTGGAGTGTGTCAAGTGGCGCTAGGTTCAACAACATCATACGAGTAAATCGATCGTTGGACTGGGAAGGGGTTGTATAGGGGACACGCTCCATGGGAGGATCGCCTCGATTTCAAGCCGTCTCTCAACCCCCTTTGTTTGACCCTGTACCCATCACTCTTCCCCTTCAACCTCACAGACACTCTTGACTTTTTAGGGCAAAAACTGCATCCGTAATAGAAATGTGAGAAGTGGCCGGTAGTACAGTTCCTGGCCATAACGTGCAGAGTAATACTGGAAACTGTAGCTAATATTCCACGTCTCGAAAAAAAGGTTAGTAAATAATGAAAGAAGGCTCGCAGCGTTCTCCTTCAACGTAACGAATGATTTCATTGTATTAGGTTGGCAAGAAAGTCCTGCGACACTTTTTCAATTTTTTGATTTTAATTCTATCTTTTTTGTTTACAACTCCTGACCGGTCAATATATCTATCATGAGTGTACCACCACTTGTCTTCAACGCTCAGAAAATTTCCTGATGCGCCTTTTCCAAAACCAGCGGAGTGCGGGTCAAGAAAGGAGGCGACCTCACTTCCGAGTTGGAGTTGATCGTCTAATTATTTCGTTATCAAGATGATGATTAAAGGTCCAGGATAGGTAGCAGTCATTTACAGCTCGACCAGGGGATTACGCTAAGAGAGGTAAGAAATCTTGCCGCAACTCCAGAATTTCTTACCGGGCTCATTTCGGATCATGGTGATTCGCAATGTCATGAAAGAAATGAATATTGTCGCGGTACGAGGGCTCTTGACGAGCTGCCTCGGCCAGCTTCTGGTATTCCACAGCCTAGGCCTCTACCTACACAATGGTGCCCATAACGAAGAATTTGCAGAGGAGTTTCCGTAAAAGCCCTACCTGTAATGGAGTGTAGGGGACGCTGCTGGCTTCTTATAAAAATATCAAAAGATCGGAAAGCGCTGGTAAAGGTGAAACACGCTGTAGCGGTGAACGACATGCCTATTGAAGCTATTGCAGATAGTGTTGGTCTTTGACACGAATCCATAGTTATGTAGACATTTGTACTAGACAGTGACTCGGAGTACGGATTTACTAGTGGTCGAGGTTTTTCAAATTTTCTTGGATAACTACTTACTGCAGCACTTATATCCACCTCGTGGATTAAAGCCTCGAGAATGCTCTACCATTTGTTAGTCATAAATGTTACCTATGGAATTGTTCAGAAAAAAAAGAAATTTTGAGAAAGAGTGTCGCAGGACTTTCTTGCCAACCTAATAAGTGTTAACCTCCTTGATGCTACTAATAAGCATTTGTTCAGTAAATCTGGCAGGATTACCTCTCAGAAGAAGGCTGGATCAAAGTATGCTGCAAAAGACGAAACTCGTAGGAAGTAGGTGTATTAACAGCGATCACTCGAGTAGCCATCGCCGATAATTTCTCGGCCTCATTTCATTATTCCTATGAGACTATTACTAGTTATTCACACGAAGATGAAAACTGCTGTATAATTCACGACAGTAGTGGCACATCTTTCAATAAAGTGTCTGGTGAGGCGTTACTTTAGCTTGTGCTAATTGATTTTCTCTTTTCGCTTCAGTGTTTTGCTTCAAATCCTCTTAGGAATACTAATTTAGAAAAAGAAATTGCTACAGCTCGTTAGACTTGCACAAAAAATTAATAGCAACCGAGACCACGCCTTCGTTGAAAACGGCAAAGAACGCTCGGAAACCGTCGTAATAAAGGACTTATTCCAATTCTCTAGAAGGAACAAATTTAAAGATAAACATATTGCACTTAAAGGTATATGTAGGATGAATTGATGGTCCGTTGGAAGTGAAGGCAGAATTGCTGAAAAGTTCAGAAATGCGGAAAAAACGTTAGCTGCTCTGAAAACACTTCTCACTCACGTCATGTGAACTTAAAGGCACATTACCAGCCGATATGGATCGATGGAGCTGAAAGTAAAGCCGATGTTAAGGTTGAAAACGAAGTAGGCCGCCGCATTAGAAAGGAAAAAACCGCAATCACTTGGAATGGAACCATCTTCCTTAACCGAAGGACGAGTTGACGGGCCAAGTAGGGTGGCAGCCTGGGAGGCAATGTGCACTGAGGCAAGAGAGCGGACTCGGAGGTGACAGAGCATAACGGGTGCCCCACCACGTAGACCGTGCATCTCGAGCAGCATAGCTAGCGGTCATTGGCAGCATTTCAGTCATTGGACATTGCCTCAGCGCCCTTGTCGCGCACTTTCCAGCCACAAAAACAGCACATATTAGACCTTCGCGGACAACTCTGCCCTTGTCACGGAAAGGATTAATCACACCTAAAAAATCGCCGAGCGGGCTCAACGAAAGCAGAAATGCGTACTTGCTGATACCCCACATAAAGTGTAAGTTCGCAAAGATTCAAGACGTCTTCGTCTGGTTACCATTGCACTTTTTTGCCTCCCTGGAGGATGTACTGTGCTTTTCCTGCCCTCTTTGCGTAAGACAGCAACACAAGAACCGGAAGCCCAGAAGAAGCACAAAACCGTGGGTTTCTTAGACGGGTGACGCTGAATAATTTGCATAATTGGTCGGAGCTAATAAGAACAAAGTACAAGGTACGTCGTGTTGACAGCGACGTCTATATGTGATACTGAAGTAAAAGTTGGGCGAAACCTAACTAACACTACTTTTTTTTAGTTTTGACAGATTAATCGAAGCACTTTTTTTGAGAAGAATGACGTTGTCGATGCCTTCTTGAAACCACTGGGTCTATGAAACCTTTCCTAAAGGTTGAGAATGAATCGCATTCATCTTTGGCTTTC
>MU891223.1:0-26497 GCA_036418205.1 Ostertagia ostertagi
ACTTATTCCAAAACGTAGGCATCTCTTTTCAAAATCACCAAAAGCTTTGCATTTCGATTCTTCAGTAGCTCTCAAGTGAAACACCAAATAGAAAACGTAATGGATCCGAAACTCGACTGTAATCAGACCAACTTCGCTTGTTTTTGGGCGACCAATCCATCGCCCAAAAACAAACGATACTAGCATCCAAGTAGTGGACCGTTGCTCTGGTCTATGAGCCCGAGCACATTCATGTAGAAAAATAGAGTTGTTATGATTCTGCTTCCTGGGGACAACAGCGTCCTCAAGGATTTACTCTTGATAGTCCTTCCTATCCCTCCAACACCACCATCAACCAAGTCGTCGGTTTCCCATAGTTACAAAGCTTCTGTCAACCAAAGGGTGAGAGCGTAGCTGGAAAAGCACACACTTTGTGTCTTATTGGGACTAAGCCTTTTGAAGGAGATAAAGAAAGAGAGATAACGCACTTGCGAGCAGGGTGAATATCGGTCGAGGAAATCCTCGACAGGGGGGTCGTACCTGTTGGGCTGGTCCATGGGGGGTCGTACTCTTGGGGTCAGTAACAGAAGTGGTATCATGGTGCAGATAGGTAAGAGGGTATAGCGCAGCAGAAAATGAAAATATCTGAAAAAAACATGATATTAAATTTTCTTTGCAGGTTCAGTCGCTCCATTCCTCCACCTTCATGAGAAGGGCGTATTTGAAGGCAGTACAAAGAATGAAAGTGCATCCCCGCAAAGAAGACTGCCACATGTGCGCACGCGCTGCAAAGGCACCTCCTCTGCCTATCGCTCGCTCCTTCTCCCTTAATACCTCGCTGAGAATGACACTGTTGTTAGGGACCCTGTCGCAAAAACGACAACCGTGAAGGAAAAGCCCTGGGCAAATGAAGTTGTTCTTTAGGTTGTAGGAGTTACGAAATGCGTTTACTACAATGCAGCTTCTGTCAACTGGTCATGATCATATGACACCTTCGAATCGATTCTGCAACTTCGAGTGAGGTCGGATGCATGGCTTATACCAATACGAAATCGGATGATGACGATTGCTCCTATTCTTATTGCTTGCGTTGAAAGATTTCGTTCTAGACACATTCCGAGTGTTGCCAACGAATCACACTTGCAATGGTGAAGAGGGAGCGGATTTCAGGTGGCCGGATCCGTCCTCGATAGCATCCTCGACGCAAGATCGGAAGAGCGGAATGGTGAATATGGGGTTTATCCGCTGATGTCTGATCAAAGCCGAACGTTTGAAGGATCAGGGAAAACCGGTTCAGGCAAAGCAAATTACGAGCCTATCAGATCTAGACCGCAAGAAGTACGAAAAACATTGAAATACACTCCATCTAACATGCCGAGGTTGCAAGGAGAGAGAAGCTGGAGAGCCTTTCTACAAAGTGGACTCTATTATCATTTCTCCTCATCTGCATCGTCATAAGGAAATTTAGTTGCGAGATTTAACATTAAACTAAGCACTGTGATGTCCAACTTCTCTCTTCGTAGAATCTCGGCATTGATGTTGCACACTTCATTGTAATTCTAGTGCCGTAGACGGTGATAGGCAGAAAACTTCATTATTCGGCTCGACGTTTTGACAGGATCGTCTTCCTCAAAGTCCCAGTTTACCACAGCGCTCAGTGTCAGTTGTAGTAAGTAGTTTTTTTTTACTTTGAGGAAGACCTGGTCGCCAAACGTCGGGACGATTAATAAAGTTTCCACTCATCAACCTCTACGGCGCAAAAATTATTACGGAAGACTGTGAACACTGCTGAGCATCTTGCTCGTTTGTCCTGTTTAGGAATGAGCATCTGCTGCGAACATCTCAATGGAGATATATTTTGAAGAACGGACTTCTCGAATGCTGTTTCACTAGGAAAATCGTTCACAAATTACTGATAAATTTTATTCCCTGTGTTCGAATCAAAGCAGGTGCTTCTCTGAGGCCACATTGATTTCTTTTTAGCCTTCTAGTTGTAATTGATATGGCCGCAAAGCTCTGTAAGTGCACTCCAAGTGCTGCCGTTGCTCGTTTCTAACATTCCTCCCTAATCTCTTCTTCATATGACAACTGAATAACGAAATTCCAAGCCAAGCAACCTTTCGTCTTCTTTTTATCAATTTCTTTGATCCACTTGTGAGTCTAGGCAGTTAAGACCATCCAAATTAGCCTGTCTCTTACATGTCCGATAAAGTATGCATGAAAAGTTCCTGCAGGAGTGAGCGGTTTTTTCGAATTAGAGAGAGAATCGAACCTATGGGCAGCAGAAATGTTAAGCAACCCTTCTAGATCTCTATGACGATTTTAGTGTAGACTCTGTCCGGTTTCAGCGGCTCGCTCCATCATTTCATAGTCGATAGCGTAGATTCCCTAGTCAACCAGCCTGTTTCTTACTGGCGATACGTATCTCTTCCGCAATACCTATCTTTGCCCTTTCAACACTTGCTAATCCTCTCTACTTTCCAATTGAGCACAATTTTTCTTCTTACCTATGATTTTCTTTTGAAATTACATAGTTGTCCTGTGACGAGCACTTTGATGGCTTATCTGTGAAATTCTGAATTAATCGACTTCTTCGAATGATCCTGCTATGCAGTATTACTGGAGTCCAAAATAGGTAGAGGTTGCTTCCCGAAAAAAGGAAATCCAGCCAGGAAGGTGCACCACACATTTTGATGAACCATTGTTGTTGATTTTCTCCTATCCCAAACACGCTGTGGGGTCCATGAAATCGAAGGAATGATCCGTAGATCAGGGTTTTGGAATCATGTAGAGATTGTGTAGAGATTGTCTATTGTCTCCGTGAAATAGTGGCCGGGAATTCATCAGTGAAGCCAAACCAACCAGCATCAAAAACAGCATAAATTCCCTAAACATGAACATTCGTTCAAACAAGATAACCCAGAGATAATGAATTAGTTGGCAAGATGTGAAAGAGCTTTTGGTCTGACTGGAATTGCGGGCCTTCTGACCAAATTGCCACCACACTAGCCCCCACCCAGTCACGAATGATTTTTGTTATAAACATTTGCCATGCATTATGTGTGAAACACCAAACGCAGATGATGAACTTCAACGATTTTTAGGTGCTAACTTAGTTGGGGGGGGGGGACCACGCGGCGGCGCGGCGCTCTGTTCGTCTGCTCCAAGGCTTAGTCCGCCGATGGCGCGTATTTCGAAACTGCCACGTGGCGACGAAATAGTAACTGCCCCTTGGACTAAGCCTTAGAGGAGCAGACGAACAGAGCCGCGCCGCGCCGCATGTCCCCCCAACTAAGTTAGCACCGAGTTTTTATTGTAACGATTACGATTTGCGGTCATGGTTGGATATCATATCTCCCGCATTCGCGTCGGCAGAAATTTGTAGAAGTCAGACCAGAGGAGTCCTTTAACGATTACTTGATTGGAACCGTCTGTTTCGGTGCAACGGTGCAGTGCACTGAAAACTCCTCACGAGAGCTGATGATAATAGCCGTGAAGTGGAAGAAGAGCGGGAAAAAAAAGTGAAGCAGAAGACCGAAGTATAGTGCGCTAAGTATCTACGGATGATGATTCGCGGCCTTGCAATTTGCCCAGTTTTTACCGCGGAGGGTGGGGGAAGAGCGGGTGGGAAGAAGGCTATTTCATGCTTTTAAAGCAACAATCCAGGAACGAATTCGCGGGTAAGGACCACCTATAATGACGTTGCAGGTGAGAAGTTGGTCAATGGAGAAAGAAAAAGTAGAAAAAACGTCGGGCAGGGGCTTAGACAGGGACTCCCCCTGCCGTTTAGGGAGATGTGTGTTGGACGAGTTGTCCGAACCTGCCCGTAGTACATGCGCTCCAGTTGACTGCTGGCAAATAGCCATGCATGCTTGCAAATACATAACTATTTGCCAGCAATCGAAATTGAAGCGCTTCAATTGGGTTCTTATGGAATCGACCTCATACAGCGCGGCGGTCCCGCAACGACCGCTAGTCGAGCAAGCGCTCTGCACAGCGAATGTTGGGCGATCCGCCTCTTTATGGGTGATCCGCCCCCTCCAAGAGGACTTCGACCCCTTCCAGCGCATTTTAGAGGTAGGTTTTGAAATTAAAGACATTTCCTATAAACTTTAGTTGGGCTGGGGCATGTTTTGACCGCCTAATGACCAAGTAGTTGAAACCCTGCCTGGACTGTTGCTTTAAAGGACGCTGAATAGTGAGTAAAAAGCAAGAAATGCGGAGTTACTCATTTCCTGGACATCTATTGATACATTGGTATTTCGTTGCGATGCCGCATTATGCTTGACGAATAGGTCGATTTCCCATTCTTTCCATTCCGTCAGAATGACGCGGTTGTCTCATTTGGCACGCAAACCCCTTCCTTGTTACGGTCCGATTTTACGACTTTCATTGAATTTCAATGACACGTGGACAGTCCGAAAAAAGGGAATCTCATGACCTCGGTAGCCCCGCCCCGCTGAAAGATAGCGACTGATGAACTTACTTCACAATAACTTCGATTTCACGAGCTATAGTACGGGTTGTGGTGTTTCGCTGAATTCGCTGAAGTGCCTCTAAAACTAACCGTAAGCAATGTGGATTTCGAGGGTACCTTTGTCAACTCTTTTTCTCATCTCTGTCATAACCAATCTGGAGTTCTGATCAAGCATGCAGCTGCTATTTAGCCAGAGGCTTGAGTCCGTTCTCACCTGTCTGAAGAGCTTTCTAGCGTGATCGAGAGAAATGGCATAGCAAGTTTCCGCTTTTTTCCCGAGGCAATTCGAAATGACTCATGTCTCAAACAAACAGTGAGCGGCACATCAACGAGAGGCGCAGGCACTGACGCGTTATTTCTCTTTTTCTGGTTTTAGATTTTCTACAATCATCCCATTGAATCACCAAATCAGAACTTTGAGTGCACAGTCATTTCACGTTTACCAACAAGCTGTTTGTCTCTCATTTCTTCTTTCTCCTTGTTTGAAACACATCACCACAACCAGTTCAAAGCTGACATTTATAGAACCATGATTAATGCTTATGTGAGCTTCGCCCATCCATCACCACGATGGCGGGGAGAAAACGAATTTCTCTCGTGAATGTGCCGGTAATCTCCTGAAAACAATGTGCTGATCGATACTACGCAGATAAAGAGTGCAACCTCTAAAATTTCATGACATCATGACCCTCGCCAGAGGCGGAGGGGATGAGGGGAGGAAGAGACATTAAAAGCTCAAACTCTTCCAAAATCGATTTTCCACCACTGAATTTTTTATAGATTGGCGCGACTGCCATCAACTCTCCACATGTTGGACAATATTTGTCCCCGCCACCCTTGTCGAGCATGAATTTGTGCAAATAAAAAATCCAAAGATGTTACAGGGACAGCCCAGCCCAGCAGAGGTCAGGAGAACGATTTCCTTCGGTCTGCAGGATAGATCCTTTAGAAGCACACAGATATGGCGCTGTCACGCATGGAAAGGGCCCTTAAAGGCAAGCCCCGGGACTAGCCCGAATAGTAGGAAGGATATTGCGAGGATAATTGTGGGGTCCGTACCTACATAGATCATGCCAGCTTCGTCGCAAAATTGCGCGGTTAGGGCGCTAATCCTTACGGGCCTGCAACCATCGACCCCCGTTGCAACGCTCCCCACCCACCGCGATTGATATAGAGATCAGCGTGCTCTCTCGAACGACGTGCTCTCTCGCGTGTTTTGTCTTCTTTGATCGCCCTGTCTCGCCATCGTACCATCCGACCTTACTGAAGGTTAAGGCCTTAATTTCAGCGTTCCGATGATTTCTCTTGCTTTCCTTCCACTTCAGTTCATTCCGCAGCTCAGTCATCATTACGAAGCGCTCTTATAAACCAGTTCTATCCCGAGGCTTGCCATCAAGGGCGCAAGCGTCTTCAAAGTCCGCTACCGCTTTTTTAATTCGTAGCGCCGCTGTCAGGCACCTTTTCTTCAGAAGTGCTCTCTCGCCTGTCCTCTCTCCAGTGTGCTCAGTCTCTCATTCTCATAGCACAGGTGAATCATCGCTGATCAAGTCCACAATGTTAGCTTTTTGAACCCTTTCCTTTTCCTTCATTGCTGACCCATTTCCAACCAATGCTTCATTTTCGTATGCAAGAACCACATCAGTTTGGTCCTGGGGTACGCCATTGAGTGCTACAATGTTAAGTCATCGCTTGCTCTGCTAGAAGAGGTGTTTCTTGGAGTATCTTCTTTTTTTATCCTTAAAATACTATTGAGAGATCTGCACAATGCATTTGTACTTCGTTCTGACCAGAGCCGCATTTAACTACTTTAGGAGTAAAGCGCAAGAAGATTCCCTCAATGGAATCGGTTCTTAGCCTCAGTGCAATTAAGCTTTCTATCTCCACTGGGTCCTTTGATTGGTTCCAGACTCGACTGGCGCGATAAAAAAAGGACTCCGAAACAAATTTAGTGACTTGCACTTCCAACTCCGTGACTAGACATTTCCTTTCCCTTGAAAATATTTCCAACTTTGACTTCTAAATGAACCTTTAAAATCTTGCCCCTAAGCACTAGCAATATCTTTAAGTCTCACTTTCCGTTTTTCATAACTTTGCCCATTGTTCGGGCACTGACCGCGGCCCCTTATTTCAAATTAGCGCTAGGCACGCTAACTTCCCTCCTGCCACTCTGTTGAAAATCTAATTAAAGGCCGAAAATTGTCGAAAAGGCTCTCATTGCTGTCCTTTCGACTTTTCTGTCCACTTTCAGACAGAAAAAGCAGTATGCAACATTCTTGCACTGGCTTGTTAAGAAATCAGAAAAACACACACAGGAACAGATCAGAGATCATTTTTCATACCACGGAGCATCAGGCTGACTACAGGCGAGAATTCCATGGGACAGTGAGGAGGGTTCGACTGGATATAATGTTTTCTGTCCTCCAAAAAACGAAAGCATCGAAAACTGCCCTTTAATACTCCTATCCCTACCAGACACCATCAACAAGAAATCATTTTTGTAATTATTGTAATCGGAGGAAAGCGCTGCAGTGCCCCTTCATATGTTTCAAAACTACTATTGCATGACACCATAAGAATCATTCTTACATTTTTCTTCTAACTACAACGATTAATTTGATACAAAACCTTTTGAATGGAAAACTGGAGTTACAAAGCCCTGCACTCTTTAACATGGCGGAAGTGGTGTAGTGACAAGTGGCGCGCTTACCACGCGAGCGGTCCGGGATCAAATCCTGGGTCGTGAGTCGCCCGGGCCAACCAAGCCTTCCATCCCTCCGGGGTCGGTTAATTGGTACCAGACTTGTCTGGAGGAGGAAAAAACACTGACTTGAACATCGGCTGGCCCCCGCAAGTCATTGTATAGGCCACATCGCATTCAAAAGCCACTGCGAATGTACAAATGGAAGTAGAATGCGTGCCGCATCCCAAACGGGATTGATCAACGGCAAAATGCTTTATCCTTATCTATCACTTTTCATCCAATTAAAGTTTAAATAAGTGGGGGGGGGCGAGCATTTTTATGCATGAGTACCTTATGAGGATGAGATCCATTCCAGACCGTTGTCAAAAAGCAGCGCTCAGCACTGTCAAAACAGCTGATTCTAGGGCTGTACTGGAACGTCTGGGCGGTCTTGTCCATTCCATTGCCCCATGCCAATGGCCCCAGTGACGGTAAACGGACGAATGACTGCTTTATCACAAATACAAGGGTCCAGATCGCATAATCCAACTCAATCGCAGCCTACAAGCTAATGCTAAGCCGTGCGCCTCAGGCATCGTACTGAGAAGGAATTCAACACCACCCACGCCGCCACCCTCCTCGCACCCTCTTCCGACATCCACCTAACTGCCAACAACGTCTCCGGGTCATGCATTCACAATACGATTCGCAGACCAAAACCGCGCGCCAAAACTGACTTCCAAGCAATTTATCGAGCATTTCAACTTTGCATTCCATTGTCAGAAAGTTTCTTGAGAAAAGGCGTTATCCCACTTATTTACTCCTTTACGACTCCATTATTAAAAGCTTTCATTGGATATGATACCAGCGTGTAAGGGCACTATTAGAGGGGAACGAGAGAAAGCTCCATCTCTGCCTATTGGAAACCTGAAGGACAGCCCGCCCATATCTCAACGCTGCATCGCAAGACCATTGATCTTTGACTTTAAATTGTTTATGAAGTCATATTGCAAACTATCACTGTATTGATAGAATTGTCGCATTATTATGGAGTAGTTGACCTTCAGATGACCTTTAACTTAAAGAGACCTACAGTACCGTGCAGTGAAGTATTCGTTTTCACTTTTTCAAACGTAATTTCCTCAAAACTCAAGCTTTCGCAGTAAAACTAACTAATTGCTAATAATTATAAAAACATTAATAAGTTAGTGGAAGGAATACTTCGTCACTAAATTTCTATCCTAAATGCTGGTGGAACACGTGCTAACGCCCACCTTTTACACTTTATATTTTTACATGTTCAGTAAACTTATATTTTCATTCAATTAGTCAATATATAATTCATTTCATTGCATGCTCCTCTGCATGATAAGTACGTCATATCAAGGTTTATTCGTCTTTCCCCTGTGTCTTTATTTCGTCAATCCCAACTCACTGATGAGCTCCGGGGATTGGCGAAATAATAAGGTTCGTCTGAGGAAGGAGCGAAACGAACCGTATCAATTATTTTGTTTATAATGGTTTTTCTTTCTTAATTGACATCGGCTGGCCCCCGCAAGTCATTGTATAGGCCACATCGCATTCAAATGCCACTGCGAATGTACAAATGGAAGTAGAATGCGTGCCGCATCCCAAGACGGGATTGATCAACGGCAAATGCTTTATCCTTTTATCCTTTATATAATTAGTTAAATGAGTGGGGGCGAGCATTTTTATGCATGAGTACATTATGAGGATGATATCCATTCCCGACCGTTGTCAAAAAGCAGTGCTCAGCACTGTCAAAACAGCTGATTCTAGGGCTGTACTGGAACTTCTGGGCGGACTTGTCCATCTCCATGCCCATGCCATGGCCACAATGACGGTAAAACGGACGAATGACTTTAATCCACAAAGAAAGGGTCAGATCGAACCAGTGCAGCCTAGATGCTAATGGCAAAGCATTGCGGCCCCATCGTACTGAGGAAGGGTTTCAAGCATGCATGGGACTGAGACATCTACTGAAGCCAGTGGTCTGATTACAAATAGAGTGACAGACAAGCAAAATGATGCTCCCAAAGCAATTTACGAACATCAAACTTGGCTTCCATTGCAGAGTTCTTGAAAGGAACTGCTTATTCCACTATTGTACTCCTAAACCGACTCCATTATAAAAGCTCATACTGCTTCGATACCCACCTCGAGTGTAAGGCACTATAGAAGTAACGAGAGAAAGCTCCATCACTGCCTATTGAAAACCTAAAGGACAGCTCACCCATATCTCAACGCTGCATCGCAAGGCCAATTTGACTGCTTTAAATTGTTTGGGAGGTTCATATTACAACTTCAATCTGTATTGGGATTAAATTTATCTCATTATATTGAGAGATAATTGACCTTGCAGATGACCTTTAATAAGAGACCTACAGTACCGGTCAGTGAAGTTTCTTTCACCTTTTCCAATCGTAATTTCCTCAAACTCCAGCTTGTCCGCCAGTAAAACTATATAATTGCTAATAATTATAAAAACATTAATAAGTTAGTGGAAGGAATACTTCGTCACTAAATTTCTATCTAAATGCTGGTGGAACACGTGCTAACGCCCACCTTTTACACTTTATATTTTTACATGTTCAGTAAACTTATATTTTCATTCAATTTAGTCAATATACAATTCATTTCATTGCATGCTCCTCTGCATGATAAGTACGTCATATCAAGGTTTATTCGTCTTTCCCCTGTGTCTTTATTTCGCCAATCCCAACTCACTGATGAGCTCCGGGGATTGACGAAATAATAAGGTTCGTCTGAGGAAGGAGCGAAACGAACCGTATCAATTATTTTGTTTATAATGGTTTTTCTTTCTTAATTGGACATCGCTGCTGGCCCCCGCAAGTCATAGTGTAGGCCACATCGCATTCTGCCACTGCGAATGTACAAATGGAAGTAGAATGCGTGCCGCATCCCCAAACTTCAATTAGTCAACGGCAAAAACTTTAAATAACTTCTATCCATTCATCCAAATTAGTATACGAAGGGGGCGAGCATTTTTATGCATGAGTACCTTATGAGGATGAGATCCATTCCAGACCGTTGTCAAAAAGCAGCGCTCAGCACTGTCAAAACAGCTGATTCTAGGGCTGTACTGGAACGTCTGGGCGGTCTTGTCCATCTTCATGCCCATTGCCATGGCCCCATTTGTGACGGTAAAAACGGACAATACTTTTATCCACAAATAAAGGGTCAGATCGAACCAATGCAGCCTACATGCTAATGGCTAAGCCGTGCGGCCGCATCGTACTGAGGAAGGATTTCAAGCACGCATGGGACTTGAATGGACATCTAGCTGAACTAGTGGGGTCTGATTACAAATAGAGTGCAGAAAACTGCAAAATGAAGCTCCCAAGCAATTTACGAGCAGTCAGACTTGGCTTCCATTGCAGGGTTGTCTTGAGGACAGCTTATTCCCGTACTCTATTGTACTTCCTTAACGACTCTCCCATATTAAAACTTCATTGATATGATAACCATCGGTACAGGGCAACTAATAGAAGGTAATCGTAGAGAAAGCTCCATCACTGCCTATTGAAAACCTAAAGGACAGCTCACCCATATCTCAACGCTGCATCGCAAGGCCAATTTGACTGCTTTAAATTGTTTGGGAGGTTCATATTACAACTTCAATCTGTATTGGGATTAAATTGTCGCATATTAGGAGTAGTCTGACCCTTCAATTATGGACTTTAACTTAAAGATGACCTACAGTTCACCGGCATTCGTATTCGTTTTCACTTTTTTAAACGTAATTTCCTCAAAACTCAAGCTCGCAGTAAAACTTCGACAGCAGTTGACACACACAGGTAGTCATATTATAGCAGCGTATCGGTGCGATAGCCTCCTTTCAAGGGGAAATGGAGCTTCATTTTCGAGTATTGTCCGCGGGCACCCAATTTCATTGTTGATAAACGATGAGTTTCCATGTTGAGAGCACGTGTGTTTTTGATGTTTTGTGTCAGTTTCATATGCCTACACAGTACTCAGAACATTCCAAGACATTAGGGAATTCATAGCTTGTGGCAGGACCAGGTGACGCCATCTTTCGGAGGTTCTACGAAGGCTTAACATCCCAGCAGATTTTTGAAGTTCAAGGAGCCCCAGTGGACGACTTGGAAGAAATTCAAGAGCATTGAACCTGCCAAAGTCAAAAAGCGCCCAGAAGTAGCAAAAATGACCTCTTCTCTCGCCAATAGAATCATTGTGCGACTTGTAAGGAGTGGCTCGCATCACGCGTTCTGCACCGAAATTCACCGCGGATTCTCAACGCCAGACGGTCTAAATCCGTCCGAAGACAACGTGCGACGTTGTCTGAGAGATGCTGGGCACTTCTGACGTAGCTCAGTAAGAAACCGCTGATTCCCCCTCAAGAGTGGCAGAGCGCATCTCAATTAGGCTCATGCCCACAAGAAACGGACTATTAAGGAGTGACAAAAAGCCATCTAGAGCAACGAATCGAAGTTTTTGCTGTTTAGCACGAAAGAAGTCAAGTTTTTGCGACTTCCCGTTGGTACCAGATATCATCCGAGGTTCCATGTGCTGACGTGACGAATGCAGGGGGTGCGGTGATACTGCATGGCAGCTTCTGTGGCATAGGGGTTGATCACCTTCATCGGACCGAGGCTGAAATGGATTCCAAAACGCGCCTCAACATATGGATGACTGCTATCTGGCCGCATGCTCGCAGTGTCGCCCGTAGTGTTTCATTTTCCGACCCCAAGCGCAAAATCAAAGCCGCTCTCGCAATGGTTCCGCAACAACAATGTTCCTCCACTGCCATGCCATCGCAGTCCCCATACTTGAATCAGAGCAAAAATCTGTAGGATGATTTTCGGAGTCAAGCTGAAGGCCCAAAAGCTCACAACGAGTTCGAAAAGTCCGTCCCACTGAAGATCGCGTAGGGGAACCTCTACCAAGAAAAAACCCAATTCCGTGCTTCGCCGGTGTCAAGCCGTTTTGTTAACATTTTTGATCTTAATAGATATGAATTTTGAATTGAATTTTTTTTTGAAAATACTATTCGTATTGGACCGAAATAAAATTTCTAAATTAGTAATAGAACCAACCCTAAACAAGCTGAAGACTTGCTTCCTTATAGTTGAGTGATGGTGTTTTCCTCAGCTTGAAGTTTGAGGGAGGTCACGTTTATGAAAAGTGAAACGATACTTCACTGCACGGTACTTGTAAAATGGCCACCAAATTTGAACGCATAGGAGAAAAGGCGTTAGTAATAGGTATTCATACAGTATTAATATTAGGTTTTTAGCTATCATGAACTGACCAATCATTACACATGGAAGCTTACCCTCATACGTACATACCCCGACAGAGGCCCGTCGCGCAGCGAGAAGGTAGAGACGCAGACGGGTGCGGACGATCGCCGCGTGTATTGTGCGATATGTAATATTACATTTTATTCAACTTGAAGCTGAATCGCTACAGTATGCTGCACTCGTAATCCAGATCCGTCTACGACTATGCCTCTCCCGCTGCAATCGGGCCTCCTGCCAGGGACCCCCCCTCTCCCATGCAAGTTATATGCAAATATGCCTGGTATTGCAACATAGAATTCTTACTTTGAGTCGTCACACTTAATTACTCTGCGGCAGTTTGGCCAAAACCTTGAATTCTATCTCGCCTTTTTTCACGAGGTCATCGTTCAACACCTGCAGGGCGTTTCTTACTTTGAAAATCCCATCTCTGTCCTGAAACAGCGCTGAAAGCCGGCCGCGGTGTTTGGGCGCTCCGTAATACGTCTTTGCAGGCTGTGTCAGCGTCGGGTGGTGCGGTGTCATTCAGTCATTTGTTTAACGCCGCCGAGCACACACGCTCGCATTCGTAAAATTTTGTCACCTATCTAGTTAAGGACCTTATAAGTGAAGAAATGGGGCGTCTCAAGATGAAGTGAGCACTAGTCGATACTCCGAGATTTCCCCTCTAGCAGGAATGCACTTGCGCTTCAACGAGAGGGGGGGGGGTTCACAGTTTCATCCACAGTTTCACCTCAAACTCACATTGTGATTTCAAGCGACTGAAACGGGTACGACCCCCCTCCCCCTCCTACAAACTCAACCAAGTACGACCCCCCCCCCGTTGTTACTAGTAACAACATAGGGTTGACCCTGGTCGGGAGCGTACGCACACGAAGGACCAGTCGTACCTATCGACTTCACGATCAGATCGGGCGATCCCCATATTAATAATCGGCGTTGCAAACTCTGTCGATGTTTCTAGGTGCCCATTTGAGCTTACATGGAAAACTAAGAGAATTCGCTGCCTAGCAGCGTTTCTTAGGCTAGAAACCTCTCCCGTAAGTATTCAAAGAACTTTGTGTACCTTTTTCCGTTGACTCTGCGAATTTCTTAGCCCAAAGCAGAGTGCATGCCGTGACACTTCAGAAAAGCTCGCTGGACGCGACTCGTCAGTTTCGCGATGAGTAATAGGGTAAATCTTCTTGAAACAATATAAGCGCCACCTAATATGGATGTTTCACTTGATGTTTGTTTTGCTAGCACTTTCCCCAGACCACATAGCACAGGGAAAACCATCGAGATTTCTAGATGGCACCAAAGTCAAATGGAGAGCGGGTCTCATCCGGTAAGAAGGGGGCATTGCGGTGCACGGTCTGCTCTAATGCCAATTTGGCTCAAGGAGTCCTTTAAAGTTACGAGCTGCTATCAGCTTTTTTCCTATGTTATTTTTTTTTCAGGTGCTCTTGTGTAATGTATGTATTCTTGTACTAGAAGAGGGTCTCATCCAGTAAGGGGGGGGGGGCATTGTGATGCAACGTCAAGTGGCTGCCCTCACCCCCACCCCCTGCCCTAACTGGCCTACATCCCCCTGCTCATCGGGCGCGCTAACTTCCAAGAGCGGCTGTTGGGCGCCGAGGGTGTGAAGGCAGTCTAGCGGGTGGGGGGGAGGCAAGCGCAGCTTGATGCCCCCATACTCGGAAAGCCCTATATGACATTAGCGCCTACAAAAAGTACAGTAGCAGCAGGTCAGGACTAAGCCTAGGAGGGGGAGGAAGTCCCCCCGGGGAAAGCCAAGATTGCTCACGGATCCGGGGACTCCTTCCCTTCTAGGGCTTAGTCCTGAACGTCTACAATAAAATAATGTGCTTTCCATGGTTTGAAATGCTCTAGATCGCTATGCCCCCTTACTGGATGACCCTGGAGAGCAACTACAACTGCAAAATAATACCCTGACTGTTGCATATACACGACGTTCCACTTGTAATGTGTGGCTCGATTCCAAAGCGGAAGCGGAAGGGCAGAGGACAGACGCAGAGAGTGCACGGAGCGAGAGACGGAGGGGCAGTGACCGTGAAGTCGGCCATCGTTCTCTGCTCGTTGCTCGTTTTGCTGATTGTGGTTTCGATTTATTAGTCTTGTCTTTGTGATCCGAACATCAAATTTCAGACTCTGGACATGGCTGTATCCCGCATTTGAGCCGCTGGACCTTCAGAATATCAAGCTACGACCATCTTCGCAGAGCTTCATAGCATAAGAAGTAGTAGCTCGACAAGTGAGAAATTTTCATTCCAAAGTATGCCGTTTTCGGACTCAAGTGTAGTTTAGGGGTGGGGAAGGGAAAGGGTCGCAGTAGTTCGTCCCGGCGACAGCTGTCCAGTTTTTTCGCAAGCGAAGGAAGCTCAAGCCCAGGGGTGCGTGAAACCATTTCGCTAATGTTAGAAGATAACTGTATGGAAATGCGAATGTCAGTCCCGGTTTTGGGGTCACGATAATTCCCTCGCTCTCCCCCTTCTCGCCTCTCCCCCTCTCCCTTACTCTGCCAACTACACTTGAGTCTATTTCGGTCTGTTGTCTTTGAGGACAAAGGAATTCTTAATATTTAACATGGACATTCATTAGGAGATCAACTTCCTTAAAATTATTACCATAAATATCATATGGAGCGTGAAATGAGTGATGGAACTTCTTAGTTTCTAGACTTAGTGTTTCTAGACTGGTTGGGCTTGTACTTCGAAACACCAAATTTGCATTTTCTGTTCGTTTGTTGAGATGGCACGAGTAATTCTCACAGCCGGTTTGACAACTGTTCAATAAAAAGCAAAAAAAGGTGGTGCAAAAAAAATTTGGCTCGATCTCCCAACAGTTATACTGTTGTTTTTAGATTATATAAAGTTACCATTGTTATTTTGACCCATTTTTCATTTCCTAAGCCCATTTCATGCCGGGTTGGAAGAACTAGTTACGCAGACGCAAATGACGTGCTGAGTCATGGCTGAGACTGCCATTAAGTGCTGGTTTTCTCGATTTACTGTTCTACATCGAGGACGTCAAAAACATTAACGATTGCGAGACAAAATTTATTTCTGAACGTCATGCCTTCCTCTTGCCAGTGTTCAATATTTGCAGATACTCCCCTTTGGAGTTCATGTTCACTTATTTGTGAACGATTAGTGATTTGGTCAAGTTTTACCTTTGATTTCTACATAGTTATTTCTTCTTTGAGCTGCACTTGATTTATTGTGTCATTTATAGATGAACGGTAAGGGAACTGTGCCGGACAGCGGTAGGTATGATCAAGCAGGAATGTCCGATGAGGATGTGGGTTTTTCCTTTGACTTCTCATGTTTTTACTTATCGCGCTTGTGTTTTTACTTATCTCGCTGTTCTATAGGCGGCGCTTCTTTATTACCAAGATTGCGTTTGTCCAAGATTTTCTTCGCTGTTGTAGGAAAGCGACTATTCGACGGATGACGAGATCCAATACTGTGACTGTATTGCCTCAGTCATTGCCCAGTCTCTGCCAGGAATGCCCGGGAAGAAAGGTATGAAATACAATTCCCTCTCCTTTTGCTCTACTTTCTTCTTCTTCTCTGTGTGGGACAAAATCTTGAAGTATTATTGGTGATGCTTCCAGTTCTGCATACACTCCAAGTTCGCTTATTAGCATCAGCCTATCATTCTTGAAGTTGTTCAGTAGTATAAAAGCTCTCGGATCTGTCCCATCCTTATTGGACTTGAGGCAATGTATTGAAGCATCATCATTCCATTTCTCATTCTTGGGTAGGAAAGAGGCTTCTCTTTTAGAACTTCGTTGATAGCCTTTGAGCATAAGCCTTTCTTCAAATCGGCTGGAAACTATGACACAGTGCAAAACATGATCATCGATAGCTAATAACATTACATCTCACTGGGTGCGTCCTACTACATATAAAGGAGTGGATAGGGCAAACGCAACATTTCCATGTATTCCTCTGTAAGTATGCTCAGTGGGATACTGGGAGAAGCCACAAAAGAGTATGCATTGCGTCAGAGGCGTGTAGCTGTTGAGAGCGAAACTTAATTAGAACATTAGCTGAAAACGTGAAACGGCATTATTATTCGCAACTTTAATTTTGGAGCAATCTTGGAATACCAGATACGGGATAAAGGGTGGAGCTTATGAAGCGCTTCTTTTCTGAGCGAAAAAATGGCATCGGATGAGTTTAGTGCAAAGGCTTCCATGTAGGCTTTATTTGCATTCATTGCCTGTTTGAGAAATCTGTGAAGTATTCAGCAGGCTGTTCAAATATTTCGACAAAAGTCAATAATTGCATAATTTATTGTTTGCGTTTTTGTTATTTTCTCTCTCGCTACATTTTTTCGCTTACATATAGCTGAATCTTGGCATTTTGTCTTCTAGGGTGATTTATTTTCTTTATTGATTATACACATGTAATATCTTATACTCCAAAGTCTACAGGAATCATGCATGAGATTCAGAGGCAATACTTCCCCCGTTTGACAATGATGGTCTCATTGTTAGGCGTCATGGATGAGGTCGTAGAAACTTGTTAAAACTATATTGAGAGTACCCCTGCCACCCATGTTCTTCCGATGGGGTAGGTCATCATCATCACACGCTTGTCATACCCACCACAGGCGTAGCGAGAAACTGATTTCAATTACTAGTATTTCAATATTGTTCCGTCCATCAAGTTTGAACGCCATTTCTATCCGAGACATACCACTGAGTGAACAAGTTCTGAAGTAACCACTGTCTTTTCTAGAAGTGGTGAAGCTCCTGAACGCATTTTTAGGTTCTTTTCTCGTTCCTAAATGTCACTTGTGTTGAGGCTAAGTCTTGGCAGTAACTCCATGTGCGGTCTATCTCGCAGAGGCTGTTTGATCACGTCCGTTATCGAAACGTTCGTGGTCGCTATCAAAGTCATAAGGCCAGGATTGTTCATTCTGTTGCAACATTTAGAAAAGGTTTTCATCGAACCATTGTTCAGCAACTTGTTTTACTCTATTTTCTGCTCTTTTTCAATATGAAAAGCCACAGAGCACAAATGTAGCTGTTTAGGGATTATTCCATATGAAGCAGTCTTCGATTCGCAAGCGCAGGCACGCAGACGAGGATATTGGATACCTGGAGTTCCGGTCAATGCAAAAATAGTTAAAGTCGAAAGAAACACGGACAGGCGGATTCACCTCATTAATACGTTATTGTAAGTGGAATAGTCAACTCAAGTTTTGTTTCGACTCTACAGTTTTTTAGCCTTTCTAATTTAGTAACCTTCCCTGAAGTTTTGCAAATTCAAGCGGCGTAGGAATTAGTCCTTCTGTTCACCGTTGTTCATATGTGAAGAGCAGGGTTTCCAACTTTCCGACGGAAAAAATTCTTCCACTATTTCTGATTTTCCTGAATGGTGCCTTTGTCTTACAACGCATGTTTTACCTAGTTCTGGATTTGCCTGGATAACCATACCCAGCAAAGCCTTGCTAGCGTCTCAAGGCAAGCTGATCTTTTTCTTTCGGTCACATTCTAAGTATGAATTCCAACAATATCAGAATACCGAATATATTCATCATACAGCTGACAAAATCTGTATTTGCGTCGGTTTGAATGCGATTTGAAATTGTCTGAAACAGTGATGATTAGAAAAGGGGCAGAAGCTTATATCGACTCCACCTCTAGGTGTTAAAATATAAGTGCATTTCGACCATTAGGTCTAGTTTCATATTTATTTGATGTTACACATGTCTGCAAAGCATGCATGTTTTGGTTTGATGAAGTAAATCTGCAATCATTTCTTGCAGGTACACAATTCAATTGGAACATGGGCAGTTCAAATGGAGCGTCGTCCGAAACTACAAAGATTTCACTGCACTGAATAGTAGATTAAAGGCACATAGAGCTGCACAGCAAATTCTTGCTCCTGTGCGGAGGTCGGTATTTTTTGCTTTTATCACTTTTCTGTAACACTTGGATTAGTGACATTGTCAAATCACATATTTACACCTAGAAATGGCATCATAGTTTTCCAGCATTGCGTACCTCCATGTTACTCCAAACTTCTGTTGACTCTCGCGCTTACATTATTTATGCGACGGATGGCCCCGCATAAGTGGAACATGAGGATGTGAGCGAAGCAGTTGTTGGGATCCGTAAAGAAACGACAACGAATGGGGATAGAGTGCGCTTTGATGAGCCAGGAGTGGACCTGAGAGGTAAATGGCCAGTCGGCAGAAAGCGAAGAGGGCTGTTATGGTAGAACTGCCTATACTTGTTCAAGCCAGCAGAAGTATATGGGATGGAAATCTAACAAAGCCAACTACCACAGTCTTTACTAGAAGAGTATAAATAGACCGGTGGAAGATTGCGATTAATAGCTAGCGAATCGCGCAATCGCCAATGATTTGGACGGATCATAATATCCGATGTCTCGGGAAGGGTGGATTTTCACGAGGAGTCAGTCTGTGTTGGTGCTCTAATAGGGTTATGCGCTCAAGTTTCTTGGGGACAACTCCTCGGGCGCGTCGGACTCTAGCTGGTTCCTCGGGGACACTCATCGGCTTTGTTGGGCTATGGATCACTAAATAGTTCGAATTGCCCAAGGATTGGTCGCAATGTCTGTCACCTGCTTTTTTTCAAATTGAAGCTGTTGATTTGAAGTCATCCTACTGCGGTCAAATACAATAGGCGTCTTGTATGATTGAGTTGCTTTTTTCGCTTTATTTTGCCTTTCCGTACAGTTTGTTAATTTTTTATTGAAGTTTTGTTGCGACTAATAGCATGCTCTCGTTTCTTTACAAGTGCACGGATTTTGCAGGTTGTATAATCGTAAAACTTTGGAGTAAGTTTTTGTGTCGTACAATATTTTCCATTAAGCATGTGAAAAACTTTCGTGCTTCTCTGTAAACTTGTATCGTGGCGAATGACTATGGCTTCAGCAACAGTGATTGATAAAACGCAAATGTATTTTCGTTTATGATTGCAGTATTGCTCTTTGCAGAGCCCAGGAACGTGTCGATGCGATGCTCGAGTCGGTTGGTATCGACGTGATACCGGACCACAAAGAGGATTGCCCATACTTCCGCCATAGTCATCACAAGAGGCGGCATGACTCGCAGGTTTGAATTTACCCACGTCTGCATCGAATTTTCCATTTGGCATTGAATCCTGAAGACACTACATTATGAGTGGCTCCGTATCAGTCTTACATAGCGTACTTTTTTTTTACAACGAATATGTTAGTTTTTTTTTTCAAATTTCAGGACAGACAATTCAATGCATTTATTATCTAGATCACCCTGTTTAGTTGCCTGTGTTAAAGCGTGATGTGGGTGCATTCGACGGCAAAGGAGCTGCTCCTGTTACATCACCAGAGAGCTTATCTCCTGAACTGGAGGAAGCTAGGTTGAAGATAGAGGAGGCAGTTCAGTGTGAGTTCTTATGTTAATTCTTCGCATATCTCGTCTCCGCCTGCACTTGTAGGATCTTAAATACGACTATTCAGCTGGCATTATGCGAGATGAAGGTAGCGCACCTGTAGATAACCGAGTCAAGAAGAGAAGATCGAGGAAAAAACACACTCTCCCCCATTTCCCCATCATTCCTGATTCTATGGTTTCGAACACGGAGACGAGGAAGGTATTTGAGAATCGGAATTGCTTCCCATTTTCTGGGTGTTTTATATATACTCTAAATTGTCTTCTTGTGAAATGAAACACAACTAAATAAATTCTTGCTTGTATTAGGATCAACTAGAGAACTGGCTCCAAATGCTACTACATATCCCGATAAATAGGAATCACCATGAAACCGTAAGTGATTGGTCGAGGCAACCTGCTGGTGCTTCTGAAATTATTATACTCTGTATTCAGGCGGAGTTTCTCGAGGTTTCTCGTTTCTCTTTTGTGAACGAACTGGGTGGTGAAGCATACAGAAGGTTTTGTGAAAAAGCGCCCTGGTGGCGCTCGCGTGTTTCTTGGTTGGAAACAGTGCTGTGTTCGATATTTCTTCCATGGAGCAAACGGTGAATTCTTCCACCTCTTTAACTTTTGGCTTAATAGTGCTTATAATTAGTCTCGATTCGTATTTTATGTTCATAGAAAGCTTTTCATCGAGGATTGAAATTTTTTCATTAAGTTGGCTGATGGTTCGAGATTCGTTTGTGGCTTATATGGATCATAGGACCGAACGTATCCGCTTGGTTTTATTAATGGATAAAGATTTCAAGGTTAGTTGGTAAGTAACGCAAAATCCTAAATATCTTTCGTTTTATCACGCTCTAAGGTAGGCCTGTGTCTCGCTTTATATCGTCGCTTACAGCATAGTCTTTCAATTATTTCATTTCGGTTTGATTGATTATCATATTTCCTCAACACCTTACCTGACTGACTTAGTGTTAGCTATGAGCTAAAAGTCACTCCTACTAAATGCTGTTATGTTCAGACTCCACTCATTTACGGCAGAAAGTGACGCCAGCTCTATCGACCATCGTGGTTTTCTGAGATCATTTTCGTGTACTGAATTCTGATGGTTTTTTCCTGTTCAAAATATAGCCTAATAGTGATGAAAATGATAGTTCTGTCTAGGAACTGATGCCAAAATGTACATGACCTCAAAACTGCTTCTTTTCTAACCTAGCGCAATTTCATGCGATTCATTTTGCTGCACGAATCAAAAGGGTGGGGGCAGAGTATTTCACTTTGAAGAATCTTATTATCCTCTTTGTAGGTGGCTGCAGGTGGAAAAGAGGCTGATGGCATACCGACGGGACTAATAATCTTCAACACTCAACAGTGAGTTCGATAGGTTTCTAGTGCTTCGTGGTTTCCTATTACTTTCGAGTCATTTTTTTTATTAAAAAGTACTAAATACAATATAGCGAACTTACAAATTAGACTTCCTGACCAATTTCGTGACAAATTTTCAGTATTCCTCCTACATATCGAATTGTCACCACAGTTATCACATAGGTTTTTCTCCCTTTCCAGTGAGTTGCACCTCAAGTGCCGGCGCATTGAAGACACTGCTCGTTGGAAGGCTATCATTGAAGAGGCTATGAATGGAATAGGAAACATTTGGATTCAGCCACACCGATTCAGTTCCTCTTTCCCTATTCGAGAAAAATCATACGGAAAGTGGTAAGTAGTTGTTTTTTGTGTTAGGAAGTTGTGTGAACAAGCAGCTGCTGTGGGAAAACACGTGAGAGGTTAGCAGCTGTTTTCATGAAATCTTTCACCACAGAAGAGTCTGTCTGTATAGTGAAAAAGGGGTGCAGCTCTGGCATCCAAATAATATGAAATCTTTGATCGAAGATTTGATATTGGTTTCCATAAAAAATGACAGCATATATCGCATTTCTGACTTCCGTATCACAAAGCGTAATAAGCATACAATAGCTCAGAAGTGTCTGCTAAGCATTTGAGTCACCCCAGCTCCCCTAGCGAGGCTTATGATTACAACGAAGGAGTACATATGCTATTAATGTTGCGGGAGACTATTTAGACATTTATTGTGTTCTCAGCAACTAAGTGTCGTGGGCCTCATGATTCCCGTTTGGAGCGTTAAGTTCACGTTGATTAACCCTTTGACGACAATGCGGATTTGCACGTAGCGTGCTCGTGGGACCACGCCTCTTTTTGGCGCGCCCAACTCTCGCACAAAATGGGGCAAAATTGTCCCTAAAAGCAGTTTTTCTATCAAAATTTTGACTATGACAATAAACAAAATATGACTGCAGTCTTAAGCTTTATGATCATGTATTGTTGGAATTAGAAGTGGAAGTTTGGAAAGAAATCTCGGATTTCAAAGGTGTTGAAAACTCTAGAAGTTCAAATGTACAGTAGAATTTTGATATAGTTCAAACTCCTCCTTGTGTCTTAAGACTGTGAAAAGACGTAGAGGTCCTGATCTGTAATTCACCTTAAGCTTAATAATGTAAAACACTAGTTAATACATCGCCGAGCGAAGTGCCATATCCTAAAACTTTCATATAAATTAGCTAGTAACAAACATTTCTGCAAAATATGCTAAACATAGGCGTAACGGAGCTTGCTTATAATTACTGATATTTTGAAAATGTTTTAACACTGGCGAAAAGAAGAAAAACGTTTAGGTGGCACTCCACATTGTGCATTGTCCCAACTCGACCGCTCATTAAGTGCACCTCACCGGTGGGTGCCGCTGTCGCCAAAGGGTTAAACAATTTCCTTCTAACTCTAAGGTCTGGCAGTGTGAAATGTGATTTCTTTGCCCCCCTTTGCCTTCGGCTTCTACTGTTTTACTATTTCTTCATTTATGTGAAGCTTTACTACGTTAGCTTTACCATGGTTTCTACTATTAGGTTTGTTGATGCTCGCTCCTACATGTCGCATGCTGCCGACATGATGGAACTTGCCAGGGAAGAAATTTTCATCGCCGGATGGTGGCTGAGTCCAGAAGTGAGCGTTCTAATTATCACTGTTTTGATGTTTTGTTTCTATGTTTTTTCTTTTCTACTATCCTTTCCAATGGTTCTTTTGGCGTAGGGTACCACGGACATATTTTGCTTTCGTGGTTGTTGAGTAGACCCCTGAAATGAGCAATCCTATCTAGATATTCAAATGAAGCGTGAGAGTAAAGTCATAAATAAAGATTCAATTTGAGGATTTGAAGCCATCATCCTACAGGATACTAGTGGTGTGATTAAAAAACCGAGCCACTAGGATTTGTGGTATGGTTTGTGTTTTGTTTGAAGTCAACCACACAAAACACACACAACACGGCGTGGTTTAGTGTTTTTTGTGCTTCTTGTGCTAGGCCGTGTTCTCCTCTCCACATTTCAGACAGCATCAGTCCACACTTTGATAAACTCAAACTAACTGCCCCAACTTATTTTGAGCACATCCCAGTCTATCAATAAACGTTAAAATAAACAGCTTTCTGCCAAGGATAATTAGGAAAACTTGCGCATACGTGACTGTGCAGCAGTTCCACTCACCTGGTCCTCGGCGCATCATGTCCTTTACACCGTTTTCTAGAACGCTGGCCGGAAGAGGTTTTGCATATTTAGAGCTATTATTCGTAGGAACCAATCCGTCAGTCAACTTACTACAGAAATTCCGTAGCAGCTTAAGGCTGGAACGATTACTGTAGGCCTTCTTGAGCTCAACGGTGATGGAAGATCACATTATATTTTAGAGACGGTGAGGGCGATAGGAAGAGGGACTGTCCCTACTTATGGGAGAACATATAAGTTATAGTCTACCGTTAAACTTTCATCAACAGCGAAACCCTTTGCCATGAAAAACTTGATGATGTGCGCCATGGGCAGTGTGTCTCTTTCTTTTGGCCACCCCTGTAGTTCTATGGGGTTCGTCAAAATAGCTGTTCTCCTTCATTTGCCGCCCTCCAATTTCAAATGAAATCTAGGCTAGTAATGAAATTTGAATTTTAAGCCTATATTAGTAAAAATTCAATTCCTGCATAAATTATATTTAGTTGTTCGGAATTGAATTATCACACCCTTATGTTTTCTGCAGGGCTACTGTGAATGACATTGCCTTTAGGGTGCACAGTGTATCCGATGATTTCGTTTTTGCATTACATGTTTGTAGCTCCTGTGTGGAGCGTTTAGAACCAATATTTAGGTAGGGAAATATGTTCAATCTCCTGTATTTCTAGGAAGATATGTTGCCGAGGTCTCAAACTATTTTCACTCGCTCATAGAGCCAAAATAAGCTGTTTATGCAGAATCCACATGGGCTCAAATTACGGTGTGGGTTGCTAGGATAGGAAGTGGCTTTTCCGTCTTTTTGCAGCACAAAACATTTTTCGTTTGCTCCATCTCCCAGGTTCACTCTGATCAGTGGCCAGCTTTGGGTTCTCGCAGTAATGAATGTTTCGCGTAATGCTTGCCTTCTGTCTTGGCGAACGACACCCCAAAAATTATGTCGGAGCTCACCTTCGAATGTGATTAACGAAACTTCAATGTTTTCGGTTGTTTTATTCCCGTCATTTTGCGAGTTTCATTTAGATCTATATGAAGAGGCCAGCCTTGGAAGGAAACTACTGGCGTCTAGATCAAATTCTCAAGAGGAAAGCGAGTCAGGGCGTACACATTTTCATTCTGATGTACAAAGAGATGGAAATGGCACTGGGCTTGAACAGCATGTATAGCAAGCGCACATTGCAAGCTCTCCATCCTAACATTAAGGTTGGTCCTCGCAAAATAATTTCTTAGCACTTCTGTGATTTACCGTAAAAGCCGCATTTATCAGGTAATGCGTCATCCTGATCATTATCCAGCTACCGGCACTTTCTTCTGGGCCCATCATGAGAAGCTAGTTGTCATTGACCAACTTATTGCGTTTGTTGGCGGAGTTGATCTCTGTTTTGGTCGCTGGGATGACCATCACCATCTTCTCACTGATCTCGGATCGGTGCAGTTTGGTCAGCAACATCTTATCACGAAAGACTTCAACATGGTACAGGCTACAAGAATTTATTGTTTATTTTTCATCAATAATGCTTACTGTAATTATAATTTGTTGTATTTTCGATGCTCAGAACTTGAAGGCACCATCGGATGCCAGTTTGACGTTTTTAATTCATTTTCCGTACTCAGGCTTCCGGTTTGAGGACGTTGGTGAGCGCTCCACTCACTCTTTCACCACTCGGCTTAGAAGAAAAAGAGGAGGTGGACTCCGGCAGTAAAGCTGAATCTCCTGAAAAGGCTGAAGGTATGATTTAGCTTTAGACTGTTGTCAATAGTTATCTAAAGGTAATGTTCACGACTGTGGCTAATGATTCGTTTGTGTTTGGCTTTTCTTGGTTTTCAAGCCCTGCGAACATATTGTCACAGGAGTGCTGGGTTAGTCCGAAGCGTTCGATCTTATCCATGACCAGGTCGGACGTGAGAACTGTTTGCACCTCGAGGCTCCTGTGCAACACGTTTCCTTGGAAATCCCGTTTATAAAGAGAAAGAGGGGGAGGGGATTGCGGCTTCCCTTATATCAGATATTAAACGTATGCGATTGATGACTTGCTTCGAAAATCCTGCCCTGGGTGTTCCAAAGCGAGCAGCTACGACAAAGTGCATGTGCGGCAGTACAAGGAAGTACGTGTATCGAAGCGACAGCGAGGGAGCGAAGGAGCGAGGTGTGGCCGTTTGCGGCGAAAAATGTGCAGTTACAGCGCACTGCGGTTCCAAACCCTTTCTGGGCTCTGCCTTCGCCTGTGCTCCGTAGTGTTCTAGCAGTCAAAGCATGGTGTTTATAGTCGTGGTGCCGGCTATCGGCTCCACTTTCTTCACAGTTTGGGACGCGGCCATGGCAAGCGGGACGAGTCGGTAGTGCCCGCGAACTGTGGTGGTGGATGCGTTTTCAAATTTACCCACACAGTTCGCGGGCACTATCGACTCGGCCGCGCTCGCCGCGGCCGCGCCCCAAATCGTGAAGAAAGTTGGGAAGCCTCAGCTACCAGATCCAGTAACAAGCGACTTCTCTCTTGGGCGCTGCTCTCTCATGATCGAGTCAACACGCAAACAAGAACGCCTTACTTTGCAGTTCTTGTCGGATTTCTCTGCTTTTACGCTGCGGTGCTCCCTCAAGCACCCTCACTTCCACTCAATCCGTCTAAATTCTGTCGTTACCGCTTCCTTCATAAGTCCGAGCGTATCTCGACCTCCCGATCCAATGTTTTGCTGATAACTCAGCGACCTTGTGAGGGTTTTGGCTCTTGTCAAGTTGCTACTTCGGCCCGAGTTCAAATAACAACTGAAATCTGTTGAAGCAGTAACCTGTTAATCACAGGTACTTGAAACAATCTTGAGCTACTCACGTCAATGCATGCTAGGGGCGACTATCCTCTCCTCATTTCTGAACTTAAAAGCAGCAGCTCAACTCACCCCATGCGCCTACTTTGTATGGGCCGAAATATAGCGAGGTTAAGAATTATCAGGAAGGTCTGCGGGACATCGGACCCTTTCCAGTGAGGTCTACGCGGTTGCATTGGACTATGAACACCAAGCTTAAGGCTATTTTCCATATTTGCTGAACGGCTCTTCAAGCAACATTATGGAGCCCAAAAATTGGAGCGGTAATGGT